>OY744528.1:70031333-70183833 GCA_963556195.1 Sepiola atlantica | reverse complement strand
TGATCTGAGGTTAAGATCGGATTCTAACTCTGCCTGATGAGATCTCAGTTTATAGTAACTGTTGATCGATAACATCGACATGCCAGTGTCGCAGATTTTGTACATGTCTGTGTAAATAAAATTATCATATATAAAGCTCTATTTTGATATTGAGCACTTTTTATAAACCCGGTTAAAATTCTCTGGATTACCACCCTGTGGATATTTTTCACCTGGATTATTACCATTATTATATATATATATATATATAATATAAATGTATATCTACCCAAAAGACGTCTTCAATTCATACGCTCGAGACTTTAAATGTTTATCGCCAGCTGAAAAATAACGGTAAATGTTGTTCTCTATCTCTAACGTGACAAGCTACTTTTTGGAGAAGGGGTGGGGGTTCAATAACGTTGAACTCAAACAAAACGCAAAAAAATATTATCTCCCGACCCCCGAATTGAAATCTCAGAAGCTTCTTATTTGTTAAAACTAAAATTCACAATAAATATAACATTTGTATATCTACCCAAAAGACGTCTTCAATTCATACGCTCGAGACTTTAAATGTTTATCGCCAGCTGAAAAATTATTATTATTATTATTATTATTATTATTATTATTATTATTATTATTATTATTATTATTTCCTCGAAAACACTATTGATATCATTGTGATTATTAGTATTATTTATCGGTTTCATTATACAAACAACTACTAGTTATTATCATTTTTATTACCAAGATCCCTTTATCATCGTCGTCGTCGTCATCATCATCATCATCGTCATCATCATCATCATCATCATCATCATCATCATCATCATCATCATCATCATCATCATTATTATTATTATTATTATTATTTGGTCACGCCTCGGATTCCAGTTGCCTGTTGCAAAAGTGTGAAGAATTTCCGTTTCCGGTTCTTTAAGTGATTGGATAAAGAAGAATAAAAATATAAGAGAGGTTGAATTGCATAGCAGTAAGAATATGAGAAGAAGGGGATTAGTATATCAATAGAACTATGTGGAGGGTGGAGGGACTGTTTATACGGAACATGAGGAAAAAAGGAAAGAAGAACATTTTTGAGGGATAAATAAGAGAGAGAGAGAGAGAGAGAGAGAGAGAGAGAGAGAGAGTGCGAGTGAGGGAGAGAAAATGATAATTGATATCGAAATGAAAAGAATAACGAGTAAAATTTAGATGACAACGATACGTGCTTCCTAAATAGGCTAAGTCTGGCATAAGGTTTGTTTAAGGCAGGGAATTATAGATGATTTAAAACACAAAGAACTACACAAAGAAAATAACTTCAGTTCCTTCGGCACTTCCTACAATTGAGAGCGTCACGAGCATTAGGGTTTAACTATGATCACCTAGTTTGAGTTAATTCAGACTTACCGGGGGGGGGGGGCACTGGTCATGTTTTCGTATCTCTTTAGTACTCGCAACGAATAACCATTGAGACAAGTAAATTTTTAAAGAGGGAGGGAAGAGATAGATAGATAGAGGGAGGGAGGGAGAGAGAGAATACACATCGGCAAACTGTAATCAAAGTAATTAAAAGCACTATAACTGCTACAGTGCTAAATTATTCAGTGTAAAAAGCAATGATGAAAGAGAGCGCGGATTGGTTGAAAACACGGGGAAAGAAAATTTGAAATGAGAGAGGAGGAGAGAGGGCAAGACAGAGTAAATGAAACGTGCAAGAGCGAGTGGAAAAAAAAAGCAAAAAAAAGCACCTTCACCATTGCTGCCATATGTGTTTATTTTAACGAATTGTTTTTGATTTGATTTAAAATGAATTCAACTGTCGATTATTGTCTTCTGAATGCGACAGATCGCAATTGTTTCTACCGTCCCCTCCACACCACCTTGTTTTTTTTTGTTGTTCATTATCCGAATCACGTTCGCAATTGGTTAATTGAATACGCTTAGCGTGAGATATGAATATTTTTATTTTAATAAAGTCGTCGTATGAAGAAACACAGAAGTCTGGTTGCACATTTCGCAGAGTTGACATTCAACGTAGACCATAGAACGGACAATATAACACGTGGAGACAACGTTACAAGTTGAACAAGAAATCAGTTGTTTAAAATCCCGTTTTTATTATGGTTGAAACAAAAACTGAATTACTGTTGATATATATATATATTACTAATAGAATTGGAATTGTTTTATACGAAAAGAAAAACTACAAATGATATGTTGGTAAGAAGTATCTGAAATAGAGTGACGTTGCATCTGTACGCGCTGTGGAACTGCAGCACATGCTATTTTTTTACCGCTATATCAGTAGGATTCTCAAAGTTAGACCCATATTGTACTGTATGTGATGCTGACTAGCCAATTTTTATTTATTATTGTTGCACCATGTTCTTTTCAATGAAAGAACGTATTTCCCGTCAGTTTCTTTCAAAAAAATGCTTATTCCGACCCGGAAGATTTGTAAAATGGAGACAGTTTTCGATAATACCCTATAAGAAAAATCAACTTATGTAATTAATAAAAACAAATTTAATCATTGCTTTGTCTATTTTAGCTATCAGATATACAACTATATTTGTTTAAAATAAATATTAGCTAATTAATTTCTTTAAGTTATTTGAATAATATAATAATGCGTGATAATTTTTCATTTATAACAACTATATATACTGTAATGCTGAAAGAAGCAATACTTGGAGATGGCTCGGCGCTGGGTAACTACTTTTTCCAATTCTCCATAAAAAACATTTCAATACATATTTTCATTTTCAATTTCATATATTTAAAAAAATTAAAACTCCGTTTTTAGAGCGATATAATTAATGATATACTTAAATTCCTGGAATAATGTGTTGCCGTCTCGAGACATGAGAAAAACAAAAACACAATTTACGTTTATAAAGCAAGTTTATCGCCCATTAAAATTGTAAGAGAAAATTAAATAAATAATTTATACATACCTTTAGCACTATATACTTTGGGCTTTTTGTTAACAGTTATGATTAGGTTGTCTCAGATAGAGACACATATACGCATAGCACCAGCATCAGCTATCGCCAATTTTTGTGCTAACAGTCATAACAACGCATCTGTTTCTTCTATAACTAACGGCTTCCTCTTAACTACAATCATCATCATCATCATCATCATCATCATCATCATCATCATCATCATCATCATCATCATCGATAAACAATCATACACTTATTATGAAACTAAACGTTGCTCGGGTGGAGATATAATCAATTATATACTTTTCTTTAATCTTTGATCTAACTTACTATTTCATGTTATAATTATATTAATATTTTATGTGATCTTCACTCGAGAAACGGCTGATAAATACCGCTAGTTATATATATATATATATATATATATATATATATATATATATATATATATATATATAATTATTTAATAATAAATATTTAATTATTAGCCACATACATATACATTTCATCCTTGCGGAATCTTCAGTGTGAAGATAACTGTTGAAACCGATTGCACGATTCGAACTCTGAAACACGAGTCACCTTTAACTGAATTCCGAGCGGTCTAATCAATGAGGTCAATTATCACCGTTGCATGACGAGTAGAGAAATGCCTATTTATGTCAACTCCAGCTGACAAACATAGTCAGCTGTCTTAAACGTGTTCAACAAATCACATAGAAATGGAACTTGCATTATAACTTAGATTAGACTGCTTAGATTATTTCTCATTAAAGGGCCCGGTCGAAAGGCGGCTATAAATAATTATTTAATGATGAATATTTTATTATTCATATACGTATACGTTTCATCCTTGCGGAATCTTCAGCGTGGAGATAACTGTTTAAGCCTGTTGCACGATTTGAACTCCGGAACACGAGTCACATTTAATTCAATTCCAAGGGCTCTAACCAATGAGGCCAATTTTAACCGTTTCATGACGAGTCGAGAAATAAATCCTAGTTATTTCAAATTAGGTAGACAAACATAGTCAGCCATCTTAAATTCTTGTGAAATCTTCAATGTGGAAATAACTGTTCAAACCGGTCGTATCATTTATTTATACTTATACAATATAAGTCATACTATGATCAATCATAATCTCCTTTACATATATTTTTTTAATTCACGAACCTGAGTGCTGGAAAACAATGACAAGTGTGTGTGTGTGAGAGAGAGATAGAGAGGGTATATATATATATATATATATATATATATATATATATATATATATATATATATATATATATATGGTCCATATTAGGTAGGGCTAATATATACACTCCCAATAAGAGAAAAAAATGCAGCCTATATTCGCTCGAATCGTATCACACATAGTAACATCTAAGGATAACCTAATTAACATAAAACAGGATATTCTACAGAATTGTTTGCATCAAAATAGGTATTTACTCTCCTACTTTAAGCCAGACTAAAGGTCACTAATCAACAAGGAAAACTTAATAGGTTAAGTTTTATAATTACTACCAATAATAACAAGAAATATATATCCAATGCAAAATTCCATCGAATCAACCAGTCCTGTCTATAAATTGTCCATAAGTATATATATATTTACTTCAGCTTCTGTTGTCATCTGTCAACAGAAGCTGAAGGGAGCCGGATGGCTAAGTCTTTCTGTGCTTGAAACCGACGGTACGAATGTTGTACTAATTTTTCTGTACCAAAATAAATAAATATTATGCTCTTAATTTAAAATTTTAAACTTTAATTCTTAATTAATCGAGCACTCTGCTGGGATTTTTCCTGCTATATTACAAAGAAGGTATATATATATATATATATATATATATATATATATATATATATATATATATATATATATATATATTAAATATTAAATTATCTTTACTTACAGACGCCGGCGTTTCAAGCTTTTTGCTATCATCGGTGTAGCAAGTGATAATTTAAGACAGTCGGAGGGCACGAACCCAGTTACATGAATTAAAAATTAATTACTAACATGTTTTTTTTAAATTCATTTTTGCTTCATATTTGAACTTATATTTTAATGCAGTGGGAAAGTTTGAATTGTTTTCTTTGTTATGTAGATTCTTTTACTATATAAGGATTTTTATTATGGCATTATTGCAGATTAACACTCTCAGCTAAAAAATGAAATTCTACTTTTTAGGCAATTATGTGTGAACACGCTGAAAAACTTGTTGGAAAGAAAACAAAACAATAAAAAAAATCAATTATTTTAGAATTTAGAGTAGGAGAATCAGTTTCACATGTAACTTTAACATAAAATAAGCCTCATTTCCGGCTATTCTAGCGTTTTGAAGCAGTTAACACAAAAATTTTGCTCTGGGAGATAAATTATGTGCGTTTTATGTGGGGAGGGGTACTTTTTGTAAGCGATTATGTGTGGATTTATGACCTTACTAGTTAGACTTAGCGTTTAGTGATAAAAGATTTAATGAACAGCCTTAAAAATTAATGATAATGATAATCTTTTTATGCTAAATTTATATACGAAACTTATCCCCCACTCTAAATTCTACAATAATTATTAAGGTTTTTATCTTCTTCTTTCTGCCAAGTTTTTTTCAGGGTTTTCACACGTAATCGCCTAAAAAAAGTAGAATCTCTTTTTGGAGGGAGTGATTTAGTTGAGGGTGTTATTAATTATGTGTGTTCCTATTTACTTGTCTCCCCACGAGGGTACAGTTAGACACAAGGTCGGTTTTTTATGCGGAGAATCCAGCTCTCCAAAAAGAGGCACTTTGGATTGAGACAAAAATAAAAATTGCCTAAGTCTAGAAGGATTTCTCCTTCACTGACCGAGGACAGAAAAGACAAAGTGAAGTATCAGAACAGATAATACACTTTGAATTATTTATTTGCTAAAAATATAACATATTTTGACAAATAAGGCACAAGGATGTTGTTTTTGTTAAAATTTTGTGTACAAAAGAACAAAAAATGAAAGGAAACGTTCTGTTATTTAAATGAGAATATGTTTCCTTCTTTTAATTATAATTAAACATAAAATGTGGCCGATGAGTAAAATTTATATTTTGTTGGCTTTATTATTTTCTAGATTTCTTTGTAATTCTTTGTTAAAGAACACGTACAATATAGTTAAGTTTCTAAAACAAAAACGTAAACAAATCACACACGGTTTTCCTAAAAGGTATTTTTTTTAAAATTTCTTTTAAAACAAATATCTTTAAATTCAAGCACTTAAACCATTTCAGTGTTAAGAAAAAAATATTGGGTGGGTCAAATTCTTAGAGGTAGAATTATTTTTCGGTGGCAGATTTGTTGAAAAGACCCTTATAAGATCGCTAAAATCCATAAAATCCTATCACACGAAAGGAAATTGATTTATCTACAAGTTTACCAATGTGTATTGTTTTTTTATAACTTATCGGTGAGATACAAAAAAATTAACATATCCTTTTTTTTATAGATTTTGTTCCAGCGCAAAAACAAAAATTGGCGTAAACAAATTATTAGTAGATTTTTTTAACATAACTTTGGTATATTTGAATTTTAACTTTATGAATCAGTGTTGGTCTTTTTAGGAAAAAGTTTGCGATAAGAAAAGCTCCAAATATCAGAAAATTTCTACATAAACGAGCTTAAATCGACGCCATTTAATGAACAATACGTGCGTCTATAGTTGTGCAGGTGATTACTTTTTACGTTGTGGCTGTGTTCTTTGGGGCGCGTTCATTATTGGAATTGGAATCGATAATTGTATCGGAATCGGGAAAAATATTGGAATTGTCCCATAACTAGTTTAGAGAATGTTAATTTAAACCGGACTTCTGTAAATGGATATCCATTCTGTATTGCTTGCTAACAGCATTGCTGTAAGTGAATGGAAAATGTTTGGAGATGTTTATTGTCTCTTGGTTGGTGCGTCACCCCTACTTTATGTCTTTGCATTAGAGCTGCTGCTTCACAAGCTAAAGGATGGGGTGGAAAATTCAATCCTACAAAGAATCGCTTTTACTGGAGTGGTGCACACCAGGGTTTCAGTGTTTATTGATGATATTACTGCCTTTGTGTCGTACTTTGGAGACATTGAGGCAGTGACGGGGGCTGCTTACATGTTATGAAACAATTACGGAGACCAAAATCAAATACAGTAAGTCGATTGGCCTGCAGTTGAGTGCTTGGTGTGGTAATTCTTTGTTTCCTGGTCCTTTTATGGTTCGGATAGAATCCTCGGCATATGGTTCAGACTCGATCTCTAGTTTGACAGAAATTGATTGTAAATGCAGTCAAAGCGTCGATTAAGACTTGTCTTCAAAGAAAACTTTCCTTAAAGGGTAAAGCTGTAAAGAAGGGGGACGTTGTCCCTCTATTAGGTTACGGACACGAAATAAATTAACAAAACCTTTTTATAACAACAACGAAAAGGGTTTATTCACAAAGGTTACCGATACCGTTTGGTATAGGTAGAAAGAAACTTGGACAGTGTCCGAGAGAGGAAAAGGAAATTAAGAGTTTTAGAGCTGCCTGAAGTCTGTCAGCAACTATCTTCAGGCGAAGATAGTATTTGCTGTGAACGTCCAGTGGATAGGGGCAGGAGAGAGAGTGAAAGAAGTGTTTCCTTGTTGTTTGCCGGGGTTTCTCTGGCGACCGCCTGGAATTCCCAAAAGGGCTGAAGTAGTTTTACAGCCGACAGAAGGAATCCATGCGCCCTGCAGGCTGATTGGTCAATGTGTGACCAGCTCACTCAATGGGGAAATTTTTCGGAGGGATAAAATAGGTTGTTTATGACCGCTACAGAGCTATGTCCGTCTTTCCTCTCATCCTTTACTAACTGGCTGAACTTCCTTTGCCTGCTTGTAACAGACTTCCAGCGCCTTCTGTCCGCACTTCTTTGGAGGAGGGGAGCGCCATGTGCTCACAGACAAGTCTGTATTTAACGTCCATGTGAGGGACTTGCAGATGCCTGACTGGGAAAGTCATCGCCATGCTGAGAGACTGGCTTTAAACAAACCAGAAAATAGTGGACGGTCTATTTTTAGAAAGGGTTGGGAGGATCTTAAAAACCTAATTTTTCTTTCTTTTGTGGTGTTTTTTTTTGGTTGTTCCACTTCCCATTTTATTCTAATTAAATTACACACACACACACACACACACACACACACACACACACACATATATATATATATATATATATATATATATATATATATGCATATATTTATAAACAAAATTTAATTCCAACGATTGGGGATATTTTAAGTAGGATAGCCCATAGAGTAAATGTGGTATTGTGGTGACTGCTGAGATTGATGTAGAAATGGTTAAAGAAGGAAAGAAACAGTACTTGGACGAATGGGTCAGTTAGGAGTAGTCCAAACAGGTTGTGACCCCCACGACCACACTTTTGAGGGCCTTGTGCCTAATTTGTAATATTGTATTTTGTTTTATTTTTGCAAATAAATAATTCAAAGTGTAGTATCTGTTGTGTCCCCAGTCAGAGGAGGAGATATTCTTCTCAACTGGAACAATTTCTATTTTTTGTCCCATTCAGTGTGCCCTTTTTGGGGCAGCTGGATTTTCCCCACATTAAAAACCGACCACGCCATTACCGGCGTAAAAATGCAATTAAAAAAAATTCACCCAAAATAGCCTAATTATCGTATATCGATAACATTTTCGAGTGAGAAATTTGTTTAAGAGACAAATTATCTCTTAACACTTCCGTTAAGAGATAATTTGTCTCGTAAAAAAATTGCTCACTCGAAATTTTTGAGCCAACCGTTTTTTTGTTGGGTGTTATATTTTTCATGACCCCCCCCCCCCCCCAACTAATCGATACGTCCAAATTCTTTTTAAACCACCGAGTACACGTTTAAATTCACAATTTTGAAAGATTGTAGCTTAATATTTTTTATTTTTTTAAAACATCAACTTCTAGTCGAATGGACCTCTTACTTTTGGAAATTTAAAAACGCTAATATAAATAAAATATTCATCGTTGAGAATTTTTTTTGAGAACTTTTTATTACAGATGTAGTAGTAAAAAAAAAGATTTAATTTTTTGTTATTATTCCAACAGATGTTCGAAAAGTGAAAACTCACAATGTATTATTTTCGGGAGGTGCGCTGAGCAGTGGGCTTCTGTACTTTTAAAAATAACTTCCAAAAAAATAAAAATAGCCGATGCTCTGCTCTGCCATGACCATCGTAATAAACCCAGGCCAGTTCACTCAGTCGAGTTTTTCTGGTGACGTCATTGATAGTGGTTCTTACTAACCACTATCAATGAGGACCGGAAGTATCGAAGACAATAAGACGCATTTTTGAGAATCTATCTTTTTTCAACAAGTCATCAAGGCAAGCAGACTGCTCCCTAAGGATCATTCTTTCACTTGGAAATCATTGTTAACTTGTTCCTACTATTGTGACTTTATTCCCCTGCCAAGAACACGGCTACACTCCTAAGGATTATTCATTCACTTGGACATCATTGTTAACTTGTTATTTTTTCAAACGTATTTCCTTTTTATAGATGTCAAGCGCGAAATAAAATAGGAAATTACAACATGGCCGTCAACGATTAAGGTATTGCATTAAAGTTCGATTTTCAAGTCTTTAAAAAATAAATTAGAATTTTATTTCGGGATAAAAAATACAATTTAAGACTATTGAATAAATTTCATCCAAAATGTGTGCAAAAATAATTCGGTACTGATATCGGATATGAACCAGTTTCTGGAAACTTCATGTCGGCAGCATTCGAGTATGTTACGTAAACACTCGAGAAATGCCGAGGTGAAAGTTGACAAACGATAACTTCGATATGTTCAGTTTTATTTTCAAGAAAGATAGCAAATAACAAAAAAAACAAAAAAAAAAACTGAAGAAAACAGCGAAATCACTGTTAATAAGTAATTTTTTATTTTTTATTTTTTAACAAAACAATGCTAAACAACTGTTAATAAATACATTTTTATTATCTTTTTGCATTTCTTTTTGTATTCAGTCAACTGGTATAAAAGTAGTTTTTTGTGTGTTTCTTAAAACTGAAAAATGATTTTTTTGTGTGTGTTTGGGGGGGGGGGGCTTTTTTGACATTGTCTTTTTTAATAAGTCGGGTTAGGGTTAGGGTCGGGTTAGGGTTAAGGTTAGGGTTAGGGTTAAACAGAGACTCGTCTATCTCAACCGTATGCCCTGGACCTCTGATCTGACGAGGATTTTGTAACAAATGGTCTTCGCGGACCTCCCTCAAAACATTCTTTCAATTGGTCTACGTGTTCGGTGATCCAATTTCTTCCATGTCGTCTGCCAGCTGCCAGCTGATTGGCTAATCGCCTCAACATCTCTCGGGTGTTTACGTAACATGCCCGAACGCTGCCGACGCGAAGTTCCCTGAAACTGGTTCATATTCGATATCAGTACCAGATATTCAAATAATAATAAATTGTAAATAAACTCTTCGTTTTGAAAAAAAAATCACATATTCAAAGAAACTGTTTGCTTTCACAAATTTTCATTTCTTTAAAAAATTGTCCGTTTTTCTCAACTTTTTTACTGACCAAATATTTTTTTCCGTGTATCATGTCGCTAGAGAATTCTGTTTCTTTTGAAATTTTTTCAAATATTTTAGATTTTAGGAGGAAGAATCAGTTTCCTATATAAATTTAATGCAAACTGATCCCTCACTTTTTGACCATCACAAGTTTTAAAAATTCTTTTTTTTGTGTACAATTACCAATCATGTCGCTATAGAATTCCGGGTTTAGTACAATAGAAATACAAAAGTAGTTTAATTATTAAAAATTGAAATGACTACTCATTCAGCATTCTGGATTAATGAGAGAAGCAAGAAACATCATTTATTCTTTTTGGAAATGAGAGCAACTCTTATCAAATTAATCAGCTAAAACTGATGATAATGAAATGTTCATATAGAGAATAAAACTGCCTAAGAATAGGGATTTGTTTTATTCTGTCTTCTTGTGTTTATAAACCAACAAATATTTCCATGCAGCATAACTTTTCATTCGATGTAGACCAGGTTGTCATAACAATCAACTCAAACATTAAAAATAATCTGGAAAGAATGAACTTATTTAAAGAATGAATATTAAATCAGACAAATTATTTTTCACAGAAAAATGTTCATGTTTTAAAAATTCAAAAATTATGACAACACCATTTTATTATTAAGTATTAATTTAATGTTTGCTGTCTAGCCTATGCAAATGACACGAAATAATGCATTTGCACTAAGATTACTAATAAAGTAGTAGGTTAATTATCTCCCGTGATTGTTAATTAATAATACTGACAATTTCATTAAAATTGGTAGATTTCCTGAATTTTGAAGTGAAGGGAGGGGTCAAAATGTCCATAGTTGGACTGTTTGACAGATTTTGTTTGCTACTTTATAGCATGACGTCATTTTAAGTGCATTGGCCTGGTTATTACGATGGTCGTAGCTCTGTTCGCGAATCAAAAACACATTTTTTTTAATCTTTGAAATGTGTTGTCTTTTTGTTTACGTTCACCCAAATTGGACCATAGAGTCCCATATGCGGAAAGTTCTTGCTATTTGATATAAAAGCTGAGCACTCACGTCTGTCAACCTTTCCTTCGATGAAGCTAAACACCTGCATATGAGGACTGAACGATTTTTCTTTTAGGAGCCACATATTTTACGTTTTATTGTCCATTTAAATAAATATTAATATTGTTGGATAATGGCCCTATGGGAATGGACGTATCTGTTGGAAATTGTTGGTTTGACTTGCGCAAATTAATGCGGGGTGGACCGGCAGTTGAGTGCAGAATAGGGCCTGTTCTCACAGTCAGAAATCACAGACGTGACAAGTTCACCGTGTGACGAGACCCCGACCCTGTGTGCACCTGCGAGAGGCTCTGTGATGACACAGGCCTTGCGTGGGAAACAGAGGGATCCGTGACGTCACTCGTTCTTTGTGAGAAGCGAGTTTCGTCAGTCTGGGTTTTGGAAGCAAACTGATGAGACGTGATTGTTAAAATGTAATTTGCAACAGTTAAGGGAAATATTTCCCTAAGAAAATACAAGCGAGAGATCTCTTTCCCTCCCCTCCACGAGTGATTAGAAAATAATTGTTAACTAACTAGGATAAAGTAGTGATTGCTCTCTCTCTCGACGTAGTGAATATCTCCCATTTGATTTGATAACTAACGCTTGAAAAAAAAACTGAAGTTGAAAGTTAAAGGGATTGTTTGTCTTCGAAGTCCGACCCAATCATGGAGTTTTGTTGCAGCAGCGAGGAACCACGGCAGTGCGGAAGAGAAGAAAGAATTCAACCACTAGACGACACGACCCTCTACACGGCAAGGGAGAAAACTAAAGGTATGCAAGCAAATATGAACTATGTGATTTATGATGTTTTAAAAATGACGAGTATTAAATGTGAACTGCCACGGTCCTTTCAAGGAAGAGTATACAAAACGAGAAAAGACATGGCCCGTAGCGAGTGCGAGTGTACAAAACGCGTACTGCAGCGGTCTAGGAGGAGTGGGCCATGCAACAAATATCTTTTTTGGTTGCTGTGACCGAGACTTTCTTAAAAGAAAATAAAAGAAAGAAAATATTGGAACTTAAGTTCAAATAGTGTAGAGGTCCTGGATGATGAATGAGTGCACGGGTGTGGTCAGCGAAGACAGAGTGAGTATTACAAACAGTAAGTAGAAAATCGTTGTTTTGTTTGAGAAAAAAAGGGACAATGTGCCGTAAAAGTAAAAAAAAGCACGATGTGCCATAAAAGTAAAAACAGAATAAACAAAACTGAATAGAAAACAAGCAAACACACCCACACACAAAATCAAATATTTTTAAAAAAGTAATAATAAGCTTGTTAGAACACATACAAAAAAAAGTGAAAACACGCACACATGAAATTAGAACTAAAAAAACAATGTACTATTGCATACACGCAGTTTTAACTTTGTAGAAAAAAAAAAGAGACAGTGACGAACTGACACACATACACACAAGCAGACCATATTCTGTCCATGTTAAAAAATGCATTTGGTGGCTGGGGGAATTGATTTCTTAGTTGTTTTTGTCGAGTGGCAATTTTTCATTCAAATTGTATTGTTTTGAATTTTTTGTTTGATTTGAATGTATCGTCGAGAGAGAGACTCATTGAATTAATTTTCCTTGTTTTTTTGGTTTAGCCGAGAGCATTGTTTTGTTTTTTGTTTTTTTGGCCCTCCTCATATTAAAATATTAGTATATAAAAGAAAAAGAAACAGTAACTAATTAAGACTAAGTGAGGTCAGCCAATTAAAGGGAGTTAGAATGAGAGAGTTGACCGTTTGCCGGTGCGGTAAGGGCGTTGAGAAGGTCCAATGTGCAGGCTGTAAGGCCGTGTCTCTTCCAACTCATGGGTTGGGATTGAGTTATGTTCGCTACGCATGACCCGTTGAGGTAGCCAGTGAGCTTGCGATTATACGGACAAGGAGTTGTTTCGGTGCACACGCGTGAAGGGGAAGCGATTTTGTAGCCATGAAAAGAGTGGCATGATATATATTTTGTGGGGGGACTTCAGAGTTATCGCATCGGTATGGGTCATTGTTGTTTAGTGGGTCGGTGGGGCGCACAAGGGCGCTGCGACGGTGTGGCGGGTCTGGATGGTTGTGAAATTGGTTTTGTGTGAGAGAATTCCCTTCGGCCTGAAACGGTTTGATATGGCGCCAGAGCGATGACATGTCCGAATTACTTAGGAAGAGTGGGTGAGGTCAATGTGGAATGTTAGGCCCCTAGATGTAGGATATTGAAAAGGGGAGTCGCCGGCCCTGAAGTTATTGGAGCCCTCTTGGAAGGGATATACAAAGTGCAGCGAGCCGGCTCAGAGAAATTGACGGATTACATTGGGTTGGGAGTTAAGGGTCGCTCTGGCCCGTGTTAAAAAGCATAGCGATCGAATATTATGATAAGGCATATCTTACAGAGAAATTAGATGGATGACCAGAAAGGGATTATGAGAATTTTAAAATGGGGTTTTTCTGTTTTGTCCTGTGTTCTGTTAAAATTTAATAGATGGGTGTGGTGAATTGTGTGACTAGGTATCATGTTCAGATGCCCGTGGGGTCAAGTGGTCAAGTGACCTTATGACAAGGGAACACCCAGTGTGTCCTATTATTAATTGTGACAGGGATGGCCATAGAGCCGATATCGATTGTAAGGAGAATTTCCTTACATCCCAGGAAAGGTCATAAGGCCGATTTATGGTTAGCCGTGCTAACCCCTGGTTCTTACCAGACCCTGCGGAGGGGTGTGTAAAAATCAAAATCTTAGGATTGTTTTTTTTTGTATAGGGAGAGGAAGAATGTTAGATAATGGCCCTATAGGAATGGACGTATCTGTTGGAAATCGTTGGTTTGACTTGCACGAATTAACACGGGGTGGACTGGCAGTTGAGTGCAGAATAGGGCCTGTTCTCACAGTCAGAAATCACAGACGTGACAAGTTCACCGTGTGACGAGACCCCGGATCAAGGGTCGGTGTGCACCTGTGAGAGGCTCTCTGATGACACAGGCCTTGCGTGGGAAACAGAGGGATCCGTGACGTCACTCGTTCTTTGTGAGAAGCGAGTTTCATCAGTCTGGGTTTTGGAAGCAAACCGATGAGACGTGATTGTTAAAATGTAATTTACAACAGTTAAGGGAAATATTTCCCTAAGAAAATACAAGCGAGAGATCTCTTTCCCTCCCCTCCACGAGTAATTAGAAAATAATTGTTAACTAACTAGGATAAAGTAGTGATTGCTCTCTCTCCCTCTCTCTCTCGACGTAATGAATATCGCCAATTTTAACTCAGTTCCAGAAGCAGGTCCTTAGAGTGAGGACGTATGTTTTGTACTCCGTTGAGAAATCAACGTAATTTTGAATACCCCTTTTTAAGTAAAGAGAACACAATCCCTAATAGGGGAAAAATCCTACTTGAAGATTTAAAAAAAAATGCCCTTAAAACAGGACTTTTTAGTGGTATACCGCCATTTGCGGAGTGACTTTCTCTAAAAGGAAAACAGATATTTCCAAGGAAAAAAGGATATTAGGGGAAGAAGACCCTAAAAATATTTAAGTTACTGCAACCAGAAGAGGTTAAACCAAACAAGTTTCCGAGAGAGAGAGAGAGAGAGAGAGAGAGAGAGAGAGAGAGAGAGAGAGAGAGAGAGAGAGACTCTCAAAGAGGAACCCCTTTTTTATGTAAAGGAAAGTGTTTAAAAGGCCAAGATAAGTTTTGAGACGGGAAAACGGGACAATTTGAAGAAAAAACTTTGGTTCGGAGGTCCCTGGAAAGAAAATTCGTCGGCCATAAACTTTGTTTCTAACTATTTTTTATTTTTTAAATTGTTTCTTCTATTTGAACCCCATTTGTTTGTTCTTTTGAGAAAACCCCTGTGGTTATTCGTAGTTGGAGCACAATATTGTAACCCTTTTTAGTTATCGTTGTGTCTAACGATATTTTTGCTAAGTCACCTTTTTGTGACTCCTTTCATTCCTTCTTCATCATCATCATCATCATCATCATCATCATCATCATCACTACCGGATATCCCTTTGGCGCTCTTGTATAAGCAGTAACCGATCTGAGGGAGATAACTCTATTTTTCTTAGCCGCCGCTATTCCGAATTCGCTTATATTTTGGTAAGGGAGATAACTTTGTTTATTAATAAAAAAACATGTTACGGTTTTGAAATGCGTTAAAATCCCTAAACCGTTCAAAATAACTTTTAAGCACTTTTATTTACATGCCACAAATAGTATACACTTTATATAAACATAAAAAGAAAAGTTATTTTCTTTCATGCTGCGATAAACAAAGTTATCTCCCTTGCCAAATTATAAGCGAATTCGGAATAGCGGCGGCTAAGAAAAATAGTTATCTCCCTCAGATCGGTTACTGCTTATACAAGAGCGCCCTCCCTTTTACTTGTTTTTGTCCTAGTAAATTTTTCCATTATTCTATTTCTACCACCGTGTTATCCAAAAGTCAGATTTTGTGAACGACAGCAAAATTAGGACATAAGGAGCTGATAAGTAGATAAAAAGAGAGCGATCAAAACTAATAATATTGTTTCTGCTTCAGGCAGACAGACAGATACATAATCTCCATTATTAATAGATAGGTGAGTTTCAAAAGTAATTGAGCGATAATCATTTATGTTTGACATTTGTTTTTCCTATTTGGTCCATCATGGCAAAACTTTTTAGTTTTTTATTATTTAAGTTTTAACTATTTTACTTTTCGTTATGTTCGTTGATAATTAATTATTTGACGACGTCAATTTTGACCAAAAAGTCGGGAACGGATAGAGATCGAATTCGGAGAAAAATAAGTCAAACACGAGATAACTTCGAATTGCACTCAACAAAAGGAACTAAAAGCGAGACGAAAAGTAGTACGCTCGCTTGTTATTGTTTTTTTTCTGTGCGTTGTTGTTGTTTTTGTTTTTACTTTTTGAGTGTTACGAAACGAATATATAAATTTTAAAAACAAGTTTATTTATGAAAAATATTATTTTGGACAGTCATCAATAATCTATAAGTTTATTTTAAAAAAAATTTAAGTTTATTTTCGCAGTTTTTCTTTTTAACAGTTTAGGGGCGTCTTGGTGTATTATTGCGCGTCGTAGGATGTGAAACTTCTTCACAACTAATTAACGTTTTTTACACCTTAAAAAGTTTTTTAAAAAATCTTTGTTTTGATCTCAATTCACCGTATTTTATCAAGATGGAGATAAAATCCGGATTAATCTTAAAGAGTGGTTTAGCTTTGTGGTGCTCAGTTTTGTTAATGAATGTCTTTTTTGTTCAATCTGATGTTAATTCGACCACAACTTCGCCCCCTTCGACAACGCCGTCATCGGCCGAAAAATGTAAGCATTTCCTCTCTCTCTTTTTATTAATCGATTATTTAAAAAGTTAGTTTAAATTACTTTACAGGTTGAAATATTTAATTATTTAATTTATTTTTTAGTATGTTTACAAAATTAAAAAAAAAAAGTAAAATTTACACAATAAATATTTACCCTAAACATTAAATACTTGTTCAGTTCAATATAGAAAGAAGTTCTTTTCAATTTAGTGTTCCAATTTTCTTGTTTTGGTATGATTTGATAACGATTTTTATACTTCTACAGAATTTGAATCGAACTGGTTTTTTTTTGTTTTTTTTTTAACCCTAACCTAACCCTAACCTAAGTTTTAGGTTTAGTTCGGATCAAATTCAGCACCATTATTTTTATTAATTATAAAAAATATTTTTATTTAATAAAAATTCCCAAAGTAGAATTATTGATTTTCAAGTGTTCAATAAAAAAAATAAAAAAAAGGATACAATTTTGTAAATTTCTACCTTTTGCCCCCCACGCTGTCAACGAAAAAAAGATTCGATTCTATTTTCGTTTGTATTATTATATCAGTACAATAGGGGGTGAATGTGTACGAGTATGGTACCCTAAATCTTCGTCTGCAAGGCGAAGATCACGTGATATTAGTAGCACCGTTTTTATGTCCCGACTAAAAACATACCGGCCTGTTCATTTTCTGAATACGAAATCGTTGAAATACAAACAAACAAGTGATTGTCAAAAAACAATTAATTTATTAAAGAAAATAAACAGAAAGTTTTTTGAAACGAAAAATGTTACAAATGTGATTTTCTTTTTCCTTTGATTGTCAAAATTGATGTTTCAAAAACAGTTAATTTATTAAAGGAAATAACAAAAAATTAATTAACATGATAAAAATAGCAGTACTAGCAGATGTTGAATGTTTCGATGTCCTTTTTTTTGTAAGGGACATAAAAACGGTGCTACTAATATCACGTGATCTCCGCTTTACAGACTAAGATTTAGGGTACCATACTCGTACACATTCCCCTAATAGGGTACCCCGGGGTGATGTGGGGCTACCGGGGTGAAATAGGCCATAAATGATTATCCGTATTTTCCCACAACTTAGTTTTTACCAGAGTTTGATGCTTCCATTATGGATTGCATCAGGCATTTTCTTTATATTACCATTTTAACTGTATCATTCTTTCTGGTCTGCACTCTTTTAAATCTTTGGCGGAAGTAAGAAGTTTCTTAGACTTAAGTGACCGGGATGAAGTGGGCTACCCTGCATTTTGATATACTTATCAAGTCTAGCAGGAGAGTGGTATACACCGGACAAAAGCCCACCAAAATAATTCAAACACTGACAAAAAAGCCCACAAACGTAAAAATAAATAATTTTTTAAAAAGTAACATAAAATCTTTTTATCTTTATTTTTTTTTTTACAATTATCAATAACTCTTTGTAATTTTTTGGCTCTTGTATAGATCGGGTACACGGGCGAAATTTATTTTAGAAGAGTTCCAATGGTGTAAGAAGGGGCAGACAACTCTTTTTTTGGCACATGTTCGTCTTTAACCACTGTCCGTTTTTCACAACTTTTTACTGACCATTTTTCTTTTCTATTTTCGGTGTACACTTATCTATCAGGCTGCTAGAGAATTCCGGCGTTTTTGGAATTTTTTTCAAAAATTTTACATTTTAGGAGGGGGGATCAGTTTCCAATGTTAATTCAACGTAGACTGACCCCCCTCTTTTTGACCATCTCAATTTTTAAAAAAATCACTTTCGGTGTACGATTACCTATCATGTCAATAGAGAATTCCGGGGGTTTTGGAAAGAAATTTAAAAAAATTGTGATTTTAAGACGGGGGATCAGTTTTCAATGTAAATTCAACGTGGACTGATCCCCCTCTTTTTAACCATCTCAAATTTTAAAAATGCTTCTTCTGCTTACAATTACCTATCATGTCGCGAAATTTTCCGCCCCCCCTCCTACAGAGTCTTTTTGAACAAATTTCTGAATTATATCCCGTGTAAAACAAAATCAAGAGAAGAAAAAAAAACAACAGAAAAATTGAAAATATATACTGTTGATTTTCCCAAATTCTATTTTCTTCAATAAATGTTCTATCAATACTGTTGATTTTCTCAAATTGTTATTTCTTCGAAAAATGTTCTATTAATTGAATTTGCATGACTTCTTATTTTAAAATGGATATTTTCCATTTTTCGGAGAAATTACGTACTAAAAAAGAGTTATCTGCCCCTTACACCATTGGAACTCTTCTAAAATAAATTTCGGTTCGTGTACCCGATCTATACAAGAGCCATTTTTTTTCTTGACAAAAATGTTTCGATTTCATTTTTAAATATTGCATTCTTTTAACGATTACATCATTAAAAAACACGCACTTTTTTAATTACTAACCCTAAGTCCGAGTGGTAAAACGAAAAATACATTTAAAAGAATTTATGTATTGTATTACTCATGTTTCGCAGAAAGAAAAAAAAACAATTATTTTAACAGCCAATCTTTTAATACATGAGGATTTAAGAATCAAAATTTTTAGGAGACCATCATACCAGTTTAAAGTTCTTTCTCTTCGACAGTGTAAAATTTACACTGTAAATGCTTCTAAATTCCTTTCAGATTTCTAAGGATCACGAAGTAATTCATCCATTTTATTTTTCAACTATTAACAAAAAATTAAAATGATTGACTTGTTTCCGAAGAAACTAAAATGCATTCTAGTGAATTAAATTTTGTAAGTATTATTTAAAAAAAAATCTGAATCTCTAAAAAGTTATTTTTAGTACTTAACGCGTCTAATTTGATTTTTTTTAATTGGTAAATTTCAGTTTCCAGAGCTCACTGACGTCTATCTCCTAATCAAAGGGTTTGAAATGTTTTATGACGCCTCTCAAAGAGTTCAGTTTTGGGGGCAAGTTTTCTTTTTTGCTGGCGCCGCCCTGACCCTGGCTTTGTCCGGTCACCGCGTATATATCCTCTGAAATAATTAATGTTTTTATATATATAATTTTTTTTTGGTTTGAAATTCTTGAAACCTAATGCTTATTTCCCTTTGAAATTAATTAAATCAATTAGTCCCTCCCCAAAATGAGATTCTACATTTTTAGGCGATTACGTGTGAACACACTGAAAAAAACAAAAAACAAACAATTCTTTTAATTTAGAGTAGGGGATTAGTTTTGTATATAGATTTAACGTAAAATTATCCCCCCCTTTCCGGGCCATTCTAACTTTTTAGGGAATTAACTAATTTTTTTTTACCACTAACCCTAAGTCCGACCTGCGAAGTCGTAGAACCCACCCGCTCGAAAAACAATGCATAGAATTTATCTCCCATCGCAAAAGAAAATTAGTTAATGCCATAAAAAGTTAGAATGGTCCGGAAATGGTGGATCATTTTATGTTACAATTATATGCAAAACTCATCCCCCAATCTGCATTCTAAAATAATTGTTGTTTTTTCTTTCCGCGAAAGATGAGTAATACAATACATAGGCCTACATTTTTTAATGCAGTTTTCGTTTTACCACCCTGACTTAGGGTTAGTAGTAAAAAGGGTGCGTGTTTTTTATCATGTAATCTTTAAAAGAATGCAGTATTTACAAAGTACCGGAAAAATGTTTAAAAATGAAAATTTAAAAATTTTTGTCAAGAAAAAAATTACAGAGTTATTGATAATTGTAAAAATAAAGATAAAAATATTTTTTTGTGCTTGTACAGATAAGCGTAGATATGAAAAAACGCTGAAAATCGCAGTTCCAATTAAATTAACCGGAAAACTCTTTGAAATACTTATGTATCAAGCAAAAATAGGGTTGTACACCAAAAATTAGCAAAAATTATCGAGCAGAATTGTAATCAAAAATAAAAATCCGTTATATCGTTTAATCGGGTCGGCCATTGATTTGAACGAAAAACACGAAATTCAGGGGGAAATAACCCAGTCTGTCATTAACACGTAATAAATCAATGGCAGTAATCAAAATACGATGAAACTGATTTTTATTTTAAATTTAAATTTTTTCCTGCTTTTTGGTGAGGATACTTATTTAAATCTGCTGCGTAAGTATATAATACTGTTTTTTTTTTGTGGTATTGATAATTTAATACGGACGCTTATCTGTACAAGCACCGTTGTTTGTTTTTTTTTTGTTTGTTTTCCGTTTCAGGACCCAGAGTTTTATTTGTGTGTCGTTGCCTTTCATGTTACGAGATTTTACCAAGCTAATATTGCCAGCTGAGGGGGGGGGGGGGGCTGATTTATATAAGCGCCATTTAGTTAAAGAAAAAGGTCATTTTAGATAAGCAGAGTTTAGTAGCGTTTGTTGTTTTGAACAGAATGAGGAAGTACTTTCAGAAAAGCTAAAGGATATGTTTTTACTTGTCCTGTCCTAAATATGTTTAACACAACAACAACAACAACAAAACTTGAACTCCTCAATTTAGATTTTTTGTGAAAGTTCTTAAAAGTCGATATTTGCTGATGTGTTGTTTTGTTTACGGGAGGTGGACGGTTTTTCGTGGTTATTTAACTGCTGTCCACTGCATGGCGTCAGTTTAACGTCGAAGAAGGATCTAGACCCCCCCCCCCCACCCCCACCTCCCCCACACACACAAAAGGGTGTGTATATTTTTATAGAATTACTCCCGTTTCCAAACTTAGGGTTTGGTTAGGTTTAATAATACGATTCCAAAGTTTCTTAGTTAAGAGATCTAGGCTGTTTTATGGTAATGCATGCTATAACTAAATTAGGAGGTTTCACCAAAATAACATCCGATTGAAGACTGGAGTGTTTCGATAAAATTACCACTCTGGACGCGTGCAAAATTTGCTGTGATCAAACCTGTGTACACTCCATGGTAGGAGCGTCTAAACCAATCCCCCTTCCCAAAGAAGGCGGTAATCCCAGGGCAGATGGCCTCCTAGGACCCACTCCATGTATTAGAATGGACTAAGCAGGAACAGCTGTTACACTTTGATCGTGAAGATGACTGATCTTTGTTTTCCTTTGCTTTACATTAAAACCGTCTTGTAGTGGTCACTGGTTACTACTAGTACAACTTTCGGTTCTTTTCTAGAATAGTGGTTCTCTCAAGAAATATTGTTCTTTGCTTTCTCAGGAGCACAAATGAACAATAATACTCAGCATTAGCCTATAGCACTTGAATTGGTGCTTAAAAAAGTTTAAAATGGTCCCTTGTTTTAAAGAATGCCACTCTGTGAAATTGTCCCTAGTTTTAAATAATGACATTCTGCAAAATGGCCCCTTGTTTTAAAGAATTACACTCTGTAAAATAGTTTCTAGTTTTAAAGAATGCCACTCTGTAAAATTGCTCCTAGTTTTAAAGAATGACACTCTGTAAAATGGTTCCTAGTTTTAAAGAATGACACCCTGTAAAATGATTCCTAGTTTTAAAGAATGACACTCTGTAAAATTGTCCCTAGTTTTAAAGAATGACACCTTGTAAAATGGTTTCTAGTTTTAAAGAATGACACTCTGTAAAATGGTTTCTAGTTTTAATAAATGCTACACTTGTAAAATGGTCCTTAGTTTTAAAGAATGTCACACTTGTAAAATGCTTCCTAGTTTTAAAGAATGCCACTCTGTAAAATGGTCCCTAATTTTAAAGAGTTCTAAACAATGACGCTTCTTCATAAACTATTTTCATCTGAGATCATACTTGTTTAGTATTGCTTTTAATGCACAGAATAGGGAAATGCTTTAATATAATAAATTTGTACATAGATGTTATAAACAACATGCCCATTCACTGAAAAAAATGTACAAAAATACTTAAAATATCAACAACAATCACATCCTCATAATCCAGTACAAATGTGAAATTACAATACCTCCATAAATGTAAATCAGTACAATGACATTTCTGCTCACGTTATTACATATGGGAGCTTTGCCAAAATTTACAACAAATATAATTTACCTAAACTTTTATTAATGACATGATACTTTTTTCTTTTTTTCATGAAAAAATCTGAAATTTTTCTAATTGATTTTTGAAATACACGTATGGTTGAACAAACTTAAAATTGTAACAATAGCCAGAATAATTATAAAGTTAATTTCATCAAAATTGACACACTTATTCCTGCAAATTCTGCTTAAAATGAAAACAATGACTCATCAAAACAATAGTAAATACACTTGTGATTACTTGAACATCATTGTTTTAATTAAGTTCACTTCCTCATTAGAATTAGGGGTGGGACGTAATGGGTGAAAATTTCAGATTCATGCGAGTAGTATTTTTTTGTGTTCATTTATACATAAATTAAATAACACTAAACAATCAAACATTTTGAAAAATTCAGAAGGTGCAGGCCAAAAATAGCCGCTAGGGCTCCACGGGACTCAAAATCCATCATTTTTCAGTGAAAAAGTGGTTTCATGCGACATTGCAGGTCCTAAAACATCCTCAAAAGCTATGAATGGATATAGATGGTTAAATCTGATATAGTACTTTAATTTAGGACCATTTTCAGGCTGTGAAAGGGTTTTCATGAATGTAAAATAGCTAAAAACTATTGACCTGCACCTTCTGAATTTTGCAAACTTTTCAAAATGTTTGATTGTTTAGTGTTATTTATGTATAAATGAACACAAAAAAATACTACTCGCATGAATCTGAAATTTTCACCCATTACGTCCCACCCCTATTAGAATATGCGGCTGGTACGGCTTCATTTTGTGACTGATGATGTAATGAGCTGCAAGATTATAGCTCCATGCATACAAATTACATATAAGAAACGTAATTATTTTGTTGATCCATGGCTGTTTTTATTGCCTTAGTAGGAATACCATTGTATGGATAAAAGTATCGGCATTCATTTGGGTTGAATACTATTTCTTATTACTTTTCTGGTATGTTTGTTTTAGTGATATTGTCGTTTGTCTTCTCTTACTGCTGATCAGCGTGCAAATGAGATAACTGAATGGATCAAAGTAGCCATTGAAGCGGAAATTCTATAGCAAGCCCCGCTCTCCCCAGTGGTTCACTTCGACTTGTGCAGCTGCTATTGCTCAAGAGTAGCAAGCATTCCGACAATTCAACCGCCATAAGTCAACTACAAATAGCATCAAGAAATCAGTGTAAGATTGTAATAGCCGAAGTTAAGTAAGAAGATATACCGAGATGATCAGAAAACACATTGAGTCACAGAAATGAGGAACTCTCGATTTCTGGAAACTCTACAATAATGTGGTGAATAATGGGTAATCAACAATTCCCCCGCTATCCAACCACAACGATGTCGTTTGTACAGCAACGTATAAGGCTGAACTACTTGTCCAGCGGATTGCTTTTAACTCCATCTTGGATTCCGCAAACCAAGTTTCCCATTGCGGACTGAAGCCACGCATGATGTTTTGATCATCACCCCTTCCCATGTCCGGGATATCATAAAAAACCGTGACACCTCCAAAGCATGTGGGCCTGATCTTATCCCTGTTATAGTAATAAAGAAATGCTCTGCTGAGCTTGCTTCTCTCCTCTCTAAACTCTACAACAACAAATGCCTTGCACAGTCTTGCTTCCTTGATAACTGGAAAATTGCTGCTGTGGTAATAGTCTTCAAGAATTCTGGAGATAGAACTAACCCTCAAAATTATCGCCCCATCAGTTTACTCCCACTCTTCGCTAAAATTTTTGAATCTTTCAATCTAGCGATAGTCCGCCACCTCGATAATGCTAAACTTCTTTCTGACCATCAGTGTGGATATAGGCAAGAACGTTGTACTGTGGATAAACTAGCAAGACAGCTACAGCTAGGGCTGTAGCGCTTGATATATCTAAAGCCTTTGATAAGGTCTGATATGAAGGTCTTCTCATGAAAATTATTGCGTATGGTATTACTGGACAAATATTTAATATAATTAGATCTTTCTTAGCCAAAAAAAAGATCCAGGTTGTCTTCGATGGCTGTACATCCAAACAATTTGACATTAATGCGGATGTACTCAAGGGGTCTATTCTATGACCTTTATTATTTCTTATTTTCATAAACGACCTCAGTGATGAAATTGTGTTAAAGATGGGTATATTTGCTGATGACACCATGCTCTATTCTCGACATGTGGGTAAAACAAATGTGCACCAATCCAAGGCAATTGCTGAATCCTTAGAAAATTACCTCCAGTCTGTAGTTGAATGGGGTCATAAATGGATAACATTTAATGCTACTAAGACAAAGCTCCTTTCCTTTAACAATTATAAGAAACCTTTTCAACCAACGATGCCGTGGCTAATAGCACCCTACCTCAAAGTCCATCATTCAAACTACTTGGCCTAACATTCACAGGTAACATGAATTGGAACAAATTTATAGAAGATACTGCCAAGGCTGCTGCAAGGAAAGTGGGCTTCCTCTACTGTGCTAGAAAACTTCTCACACCTGACAGTATTCTATATCTTTACAATTTCACCATCCATCCATGCATGGAGTGTTGTTGTCACATCTGGGCTGGTGCGTCTCTTCCTCTTAAACAGGGTCCAAAAAAAGAGTCTCTAATCTAATAGGTCCCTCACTGTCCACCAAGCTCCAACCCCTGTTCCATCTCCACATTGTTGCACCACTGTGCTTGTTTTACAAGTACTTCAATGGAATGTGCTCCTACGAACTTGCTGCTCTCGTGCCCCCTCAACTTAAATACACCCAATTAACCCGACAATTAGCTAAATCCCATCCCTTTACCATGGAGGCCCTTAATGCCCTGGTGTACAGTTGACCAGTCCTCGAGGGATCTCCATTTTCTCACCAAGAGACTGTTTTTGACAAATACCCAAACGGTATTTTGTCCAGCTCTTCTTTGTCCACCACTTCTCTAAAAATTGGGGCTTTTCGGCATCTTCTCTCTGCAGTCGGGGTTTCCCCGACCAAGGCTTCCTCACTGTGGGGATCTTGTCTTCGGGTCTCTCCAAGCGTAGAACTCACTTCTACCTTGTGACCTACTCATGTTTGGGAAAAATCCACGACAGTTCCCCTTATCGCCGTTTGTTTTGACACATTTTTCTCTGGATTTCTCTTGGGCCTTTGCCCGGGTCACCACACATGTTGGATATTCTCCAGTGTCTCTGTCCTTTGGACATTTTTCTTTCTTTTCCATTCTCTTCACGTTCTTCCTTTTCTTTGTACAGCAGCCTAGGGGTGTGTGGCCGGTATCTTCTCTTATATAAAGGGCAGTTGTCTGTATGTATGTATGTCTGTATGTGAAGCTTCTCCTCAAAAACTAAGCGGCGACATGTCAAAAAGTGTATATCTTCAGCACCGTACATATCCTGGGATCATAATATCTCAAAATCGCAAATAACGATTCACTCGCTGATAGTCAACCGGACCACTTTCCGTCAAAAGGTAGCAGTTTTTTCGTATTTTATTCGACTTTTTCAACGTTATTATGTACTAAATTTGAAATAATCTAATGTATTTATGTACTAATCCGATAAAAATGCAGAGTCATTGTAAACATCCCATAATCCCTTGCCGGATGTACCCGGTCTTGCCCTAAATTGTGTCCGGTTCTATCAGATCATCCAATAACTTCTGTCCGGATGCATCAATAACAACATAGGAATCCTACGTTAAGAGTGTGTAGTGAAACAAGGGTTGCTCAATCACATCCGCACCTGTCCCATAATCCCTTGCCGGATGTACCCGGTCTTGCCCTAAATTGTGTCCGGTTATATCAGGTCATCATGACGTCAGAGAGTGGCAGTTTTCCTTTCTGTCATTTTTCCCTCTCACACTTTCTTTCTTAATTATTAATAGACGCTAATATTCCTCCCCCCCTCCCTCCCTGTGGCCGTTCTGTTATCATGATAGGAATTACCTCCTCCTTTCAGGCCAAATTGGGGGGGGGGGGGTTACGGTATTCGCCGGTGTGAGCATTACCTCCTCCTTTTTTGAGAAGTGTAGAGGTAGGGTAGTATCGGTTCCGTTGTCATGATGCACTCATCCCATGCATTACCTCCTCCTTTTTTGAGAAGGGTAGATGTAGAATAGTATCGGTTCCGTTGTCATGATGTGCTCATCCCATGAATAACCTCCTCCTTTTTTGAGAAGTGTTGAGGTAGGGTCGTATCGGTTCCGTTGTCATGATGCCCTCATCCCATGCATTATCTCCTCCTTTTTTGAGAAGTGTTGAGGTAGGGTCGTATCGGTTCCGTTGTCATGATGCCATAATCCCATGCATTATCTCCTCCTTTTTTGAGAAGTATTGAGGTAGGGTCGTATCGGTTCCGTTGTCATGATGCCCTCATCCCATCCATTATCTACTCCTTTTTTGAGCAGTGTTGAAGTGTGAGCGCCTCAGGTGAAATCCGGGGAAGGGGAATGTCGGCATTCGTCGGTATGAGCGCCTCAGGCGTACTCTGGGAAGAGGGAATGTCGGCATTCGCCGGTAAGAGCGCCTCAGGACTATTTGGCAGATCAGAAGGAGAAAGGATACTCAAGGTACTCGGCGTTGTCCGGGAAAATAGTGCTCAATGTCCTAGATAGAGCTACTGTAGTGATAGGTTTGGATAATATTTTAACAGCATCTACGCTGAAAAGGATGGGGGAATGGATAAGAGTTATTTCAGTAGTCCCCAGGAGGCCTCTTTGATTTTGAAATACTCGGCGTTGTCCGGGAGAAAAGTGCTCAATATCCTAGATAGAGCTACTGTAGTGATAGGTTTGGAAAATATTTTAACGCCATCTTCGTTCCCCTTTGGACTATTTCGCAGATCAGAAGGAGAGAGGATACCTAAGGGATTTCAGGAGTGCTCATGAAGCATCCTCGATTTTCAAAGTAATCGGCGTTGTCCGGGAGAAAAGTGCTCAATATCCTAGATAGAGCTACTGTAGTGATAGGTTTGGAAAATATTTTAACGCCATCTTCGTTCCCCTTTGGACTATTTCGCAGATCAGAAGGAGAGAGGATACCTAAGTGATTTCCGTAGTCCCCAGGAGGCCTCCTTGATTATCAAAGTACTCGGCGTTGTCCGGGAGAAAAGTGCTCAATGTCCTAGATAGAGCTACTGTAGTGATAGGTTTGGAAAATATTTTAACGCCATCTTCGTTCCCCTTTGGACTATTTCGCAGATCAGAAAGAGAGAGGATACCTAAGGGATTTCAGGAGTGCTCATGAAGCATCCTCGATTTTCAAAGTACTCGGCGTTGTCCGGGAGAAAAGTGCTCAATATCCTAGATAGAGCTACTGTAGTGATAGGTTTAGAAAATATTTTAACGCCATCTTCGTTCCCCTTTGGACTATTTCGCAGATCAGAAGGAGAGAGGATACCTAAGGGATTTCAGGAGTGCTCATAAAGCCTCCTCGATTTTCAAAGTACTCGGCGTTGTCCGGGAGAAAAGTGCTCAATGTCCTAGATAGAGCTACTGTAGTGATAGGTTTGGATAATATTTTAACAGCATCTACGCTGAAAAGGATGGGGTAATCGATAAGAGTTATTTCAGTAGTGCTCAGGAGGCCTCTTTGATTTTAAATAATCGGCGTTGTCCGGGAGAAAAGTTCTCAATATCCTAGATAGAGCTACTGTAGTGATAGGTTTGGAAAATATTTTAACGCCATCTTCGTTCCCCTTTGGACTATTTCGCAGATCAGAAGGAGAGAGGATACCTAAGTGATTTCAGGAGTGCTCATGAAGCCTCCTCGATTTTCAAAGTAATCGGCGTTGTCCGGGAGAAAAGTGCTCAATATCCTAGATAGAGCTACTGTAGTGATAGGTTTGGAAAATATTTTAACGCCATCTTCGTTCCCCTTTGGACTATTTCGCAGATCAGAAGGAGAGTGGATACTTAAGTGATTTCCGTAGTCCCCAGGAGGCCTCCTCGATTATCAAAGTACTCGGCGTTGTCCGGGAGAAAAGTGCTCAATGTCCTAGATAGAGCTACTGTAGTGATAGGTTTGGAAAATATTTTAACGCCACTTTCGTTCCCCTTTGGACTATTTCGCAGATCAGAAAGAGAGAGGATACCTAAGGGATTTCAGGAGTGCTCATGAAGCCTCATCGATTTTCAAAGTACTCGGCGTTGTCCGGGAGAAAAGTGCTCAATATCCTAGATAGAGCTACTGTAGTGATAGGTTTAGAAAATATTTTAACGCCATCTTCGTTCTCCTTTGGACTATTTCGCAGATCAGAAGGAGAGAGGATACCTAAGGGATTTCAGGAGTGCTCATGAAGCATCCTCGATTTTCAAAGTACTCGGCGTTGTCCGGGAGAAAAGTGCTCAATATCCTAGATAAAGCTACTGTAGTGATAGGTTTAGAAAATATTTTAACGCCATCTTCGTTTCCCTTTGGACAATTTTGCAGATGAAAAGGAGGGAGGATACCTAAGTAATTTCAGTAGTCCCCATGAGACCTCTTTGAGTTTCAAAGTACTCGGCGTTGTCCGGGAAAATAGTGCTCAATGTCCTAGATAGAGCTACTGTAGTGATAGGTTTTGATAATATTTTAACAGCATCTACGCTGAAAAGGATGGGGTAATCGATAAGAGTTATTTCAGTAGTGCTCAGGAGGCCTCTTTGATTTTAAATAATCGGCGTTGTCCGGGAGAAAAGTGCTCAATATCCTAGATAGAGCTACTGTAGTGATAGGTTTGGAAAATATTTTAACGCCATCTTCGTTCCCCTTTGGACTATTTCGCAGATCAGAAGGAGAGAGGATACCTAAGTGATTTCAGGAGTGCTCATGAAGCCTCCTCGATTTTCAAAGTAATCGGCGTTGTCCGGGAGAAAAGTGCTCAATATCCTAGATAGAGCTACTGTAGTGATAGGTTTGGAAAATATTTTAACGCCATCTTCGTTCCCCTTTGGACTATTTCGCAGATCAGAAGGAGAGTGGATACCTAAGTGATTTCCGTAGTCCCCAGGAGGCCTCCTCGATTATCAAAGTACTCGGCGTTGTCCGGGAGAAAAGTGCTCAATGTCCTAGATAGAGCTACTGTAGTGATAGGTTTGGAAAATATTTTAACGCCATCTTCGTTCCCCTTTGGACTATTTCGCAGATCAGAAAGAGAGAGGATACCTAAGGGATTTCAGGAGTGCTCATGAAGCCTCATCGATTTTCAAAGTACTCGGCGTTGTCCGGGAGAAAAGTGCTCAATATCCTAGATAGAGCTACTGTAGTGATAGGTTTAGAAAATATTTTAACGCCATCTTCGTTCTCCTTTGGACTATTTCGCAGATCAGAAGGAGAGAGGATACCTAAGGGATTTCAGGAGTGCTCATGAAGCATCCTCGATTTTCAAAGTACTCGGCGTTGTCCGGGAGAAAAGTGCTCAATATCCTAGATAAAGCTACTGTAGTGATAGGTTTAGAAAATATTTTAACGCCATCTTCGTTTCCCTTTGGACAATTTTGCAGATGAAAAGGAGGGAGGATACCTAAGTAATTTCAGTAGTCCCCATGAGACCTCTTTGAGTTTCAAAGTACTCGGCGTTGTCCGGGAAAATAGTGCTCAATGTCCTAGATAGAGCTACTGTAGTGATAGGTTTTGATAATATTTTAACAGCATCTACGCTGAAAAGGATGGGGGAATGGATAAGAGTTATTTCAGTAGTCCCCAGGAGGCCTCTTTGATTTTGAAATACTCGGCGTTGTCCGGGAGAAAAGTGCTCAATATCCTAGATAGAGCTACTGTAGTGATAGGTTTGGAAAATCTTTTAACGCCATCTTCGTTCCCCTTTGGACTATTTCGCAGATCAGAAGGAGAGAGGATACCTAAGTGATTTCAGTAGTCCCCAGGAGGCCTTCTTGATTATCAAAGTACTCGGCGTTGTCCGGGAGAAAAGTGCTCAATGTCCTAGATAGAGCTACTGTAGTGATAGGTTTGGAAAATATTTTAACGCCATCTTCGTTCCCCTTTGGACTATTTCGCAGATCAGAAGGAGAGAGGATATCTAAGGGATTTCAGGAGTGCTAATGAAGCCTCCTCGATTTTCAAAGTACTCGGCGTTGTCCGGGAGAAAAGTGCTCAATATCCTAGATAGAGCTACTGTAGTGATAAGTTTGGAAAATATTTTAACGCCATCTTCGTTCCCCTTTGGACTATTTCGCAGATCAGAAGGAGAGAAGATACCTAAGTGATTTCCGTAGTCCCCAGGAGGCCTCCTCGATTATCAAAGTACTCGGCGTTGTCCGGGATAAAAGTGCTCAATGTCCTAGATAGAGCTACTGTAGTGATAGGTTTGGAAAATATTTTAATGCCATCTTCGTTCCCCTTTGGACTATTTCGCAGATCAGAAAGAGAGAGGATACCTAAGGGATTTCAGGAGTGCTCATGAAGCATCCTCGATTTTCAAAGTACCTGGCGTTGTCCGGGAGAAAAGTGGTCAATATCCTAGATAGAGCTACTGTAGTGATAGGTTTAGAAAATATTTTAACGCCATCTTCGTTCCCCTTTGGACAATTTTGCAGATGAAAAGGAGGGAGGATACCTAACCGATTTCAGTAGGCCCCATGAGACCTCTTTGATTTTCAAAGTACTCGGCGTTGTCCGGGAAAATAGTGCTCAATGTCCTAGATAGAGCTACTGTAGTGATAGGTTTGGATAATATTTTAACAGCATCTACGCTGAAAAGGATGGGGGAATGGATAAGAGTTATTTCAGCAGTCCCCAGGAGGCCTCTTTGATTTTGAAATACTCGGCGTTGTCCGGGAGAAAAGTGCTCAATATCCTAGATAGAGCTACTGTAGTGATAGGTTTGGAAAATATTTTAACGCCATCTTCGTTCCCCTTTAGACTATTTCGCAGATCAGAAGGAGAGAGGATACCTAAGTGATTTCCGTAGTCCCCAGGAGGCCTCCTTGATTATCAAAGTACTCGGCGTTCTCCGGGAGAAAAGTGCTCAATGTCCTAGATAGAGCTACTGTAGTGATAGGTTTAGAAAATATTTTAACGCCATCTTCGTTCCCCTTTGGACTATTTCGCAGATCAGAAAGAGAGAGGATACCTAAGGGATTTCAGGAGTGCTCATGAAGCATCCTCGATTTTCAAAGTACTCGGCGTTGTCCGGGAGAAAAGTGCTCAATATCCTAGATAGAGCTACTGTAGTGATAGGTTTAGAAAATATTTTAACGCCATCTTCGTTCCCCTTTGGACAATTTTGCAGATGAAAAGGAGGGAGGATACCTAACCGATTTCAGTAGGCCCCATGAGACCTCTTTGATTTTCAAAGTACTCGGCGTTGTCCGGGAAAATAGTGCTCAATGTCCTAGATAGAGCTACTGTAGTGATAGGTTTGGATAATATTTTAACAGCATCTACGCTGAAAAGGATGGAGGAATGGATAAGAGTTATTTCAGTAGTCCCCAGGAGGCCTCTTTGATTTTGAAATACTCGGCGTTGTCCGGGAGAAAAGTGCTCAATATCCTAGATAGAGCTACTGTAGTGATAGGTTTGGAAAATATTTTAACGCCATCTTCGTTCCTCTTTGGACTATTTCGCAGATCAGAAGGAGAGAGTATACCTAAGTGATGTCAGTAGTCCCCAGGAGGCCTCCTTGATTATCAAAGTACTCGGCGTTCTCCGGGAGAAAAGTGCTCAATGTCCTAGATAGCGCTACTGTAGTGATAGGTTTGGAAAATATTTTAACGCCATCTTCGTTCTAATTGTACTATTTCGCAGATCAGTAGGAGAGAGTATACCTAAGGGATTTCAGGAGTACTCATGAAGCCTCCTCGATTTTCAAAGTACTCGGCGTTGTCCGGGACAAAAGTGCTCAATATCCTAGATAGAGCTACTGTAGTGACAGGTTAAGAAAATATTTTAACGCCATCTTCGTTCCCCTTTGGACAATTTTGCAGATGAAAACGAGGGAGGATACCTAAGTGATTTCAGTAGTGCCCAGGAGGCCTCGTTGATTTTCAAAGTACTCGGCGTTGTCCGGGAAAAAAGTGCTCAATGTCCTTGATAGAGCTACTGTAATGATAGGTTTTGGAAAATATTTTAACGCCATCTTCGTTCCCCTTTGGACTATTTCGCAGATCAGAAGGAGAGAGGATACCTAAGGGATTTCATGTGGGTTCATTAAGCCTCCTCGATTTTCAAAGTACTCGGCGTTGTCCGGGAGAAAAGTGCTCAATATCCTAGATAGAATTACTGTAGTGATAGGTTTAGAAAATATTTTAACGCCATCTTCGTTCCCCTTTGGACTATTTCGCAGATCAGAAGGAGAGAGGATACCTAAGTGATTTCAGTAGTCTCCAGGAGGCCTCCTTGATTATCAAAGTACTCGGCGTTGTCCGGGAGAAAAGTGCTCAATGTCCTAGATAGAGCTACTGTAGTGATAGGTTTGGAAAATATTTTAACGCCATCTTCGTTCCCCTTTGGACTATTTCGCAGATCAGAAGGAGAGAGGATACATAAGGGATTTCAGGAGTGCTCATAAAGCCTCCTCGATTTTCAAAGTACTCGGCGTTGTCCGGGAGAAAAGTTCTCACTGTCCTAGATAGAGCTACTGTAGTGATAGGTTTTGATAATATTTTACCAGCATTTACGCTGAATAGGATAAGTAATCGATAAGAGTTATTTCAGTAGTGCTCAGGAGACCTCTTTGATTTTGAAATACTCGGCGTTGTCCGGGAGAAAAGTGCTCAATATCCTATATAGAGCTACTGTAGTGATAGGTTTGGAAAATATTTTAACGCCATCTTCGTTCCCCTTTGGACTATTTCGCAGATCAGAAGGAGAGAGGATACCTAAGTGATTTCAGTAGTCACCAGGAGGCCTCCTTGATTATCAAAGTACTCGGCGTTGTCCGGGAGAAAAGTGCTCAATGTCCTAGATAGAGCTACTGTAGTGATAGGTTTGGAAAATATTTTAACGCCATCTTCGTTCCCCTTTGGACTATTTCGCAGATCAGAAAGAGCGAGGATACCTAAGGGATTTCAGGAGTGCTCATGCAGCCTCCTCGATTTTCAAAGTACTCGGCGTTGTCCGGGAGAAAAGTGCTCAATATCCTAGATAGAGCTACTGTAGTGATAGGTTTGGAAAATATTTTTTTACGCTATCTTCGTTCCCTTTTGGACTATTTCGCAAATCAGTAGGAGAGAGGATACCTAAGGGATTTAAGGAGTGCTCATGAAGCCTCCTCGATTTTCAAAGTACTCGGCGTTGTCCGGGAGAAAAGTGCTCAATATCCTAGATAGAGCTACTGTAGTGATAGGTTTAGAAAATATTTTAACGCCATCTTCGTTCCCGTTTGGACAATTTTGCAGATGAAAAAGAAGGTAGGATACCTAAGTGATTTCAGTAGTCCCCAGGAGGCCTCTTTGATTTTCAAAGTACTCGGCGTTGTCCGGGAAAAAAAGTGCTCAATGTCCTATATAGAGCTACTGTAGTAATAGGTTTAGATAATATTTTAACGCCATATTCGTTCCCGTTTTGGACTATTTCGCAGATCAGTAGGAGAGAGGATACCTAAGTTATTTCAGTAGTCCTCAGGAGGCCTCCTTTATTATTAAAGTACCTGGCGTTGTCCGGGAGAAAAGTGCTCAATGTCCTAGATAGAGCTACTGTAATGATAGGTTTGGAAAATATTTTAACGCCATCTTTGTTCCCCTTTGGATAATTTCGCAGATCAGAAGGAGAGAGGATACCTAAGTGATTTGAGTAGTGCTCATGAGGCCTCCTTGATTTTCAAAGTACTCGGCGTTGTCTGGGAGAAAAGTGCTCAATATCCTAGATAGAGCTATGATAAAGACTATCATGAGAGGATTGAAAATGATGAAGACTATCATGAGAGGATTGAAAATGATGAAGACTATCATGAGAGGATTGAAAATGATGAAGACTATCATGAGAGGATTGAAAATGATGAAGACTATCATGAGGGGATTGAAAATGATAAAGACTATAATTAGGGGATCGAAAATGATGTACACTATCATGAGGGGATTGAAAATGATGAACAATACCATGAGGGGATTTAAAATGATGAATAATATCATGAGGGGATTGAAAATGATGTAGAATATCATGAGAGGATTGAAAATGATGAAGACTATCATGAGAGGTTTGAAAATTATGAAGACTATCATGAGAGGATTAAAAATGATGAAGACTATCATGAGAGGATTAAAAATGATGAAGACCATCATGAGAGGATTAAAAATGATGAAGACTATCATGAGAGGATTAAAAATGATGAAAACTATCATGAGAGGATTAAAAATGATGAAGACTATCATGAGAGGATTAAAAATGATGAAGACTATCATGAGAGGATTGAAAATGATGAAGACTATCATGAGAGGATTGAAAATGATGAAGACTATCATGAGAGGATTGAAAATGATGAAGACTATCATGAGGGAATTGAAAATGATGAAGACTATCATGAGGGGATTGAAAATGATGAAGAATGTCATGAGAGGATTGAAAATGATGAAGAATGTCATGAGAGGATTGAAAATTATGAAGAATAGACTGACAGGATTGGAAATGATGAAGAATACCATGAGAGGATTGAAAATGATGAATAATATCATGAGGGGATTTAAAATGAGAAGAATATCATGAGGGGATCGAAAATGATGAAATATACCATGAGAGGATTGAAAATGATGAAGAATATCATGAGGGGATTGAAAATGATGTAGAATATCATGAGGGGATTGAAAATAATGAAGAATATCATGAGAGGATTAAAAAAATGAAGAATATCATGAGAGGATTGAAAATTATTAAGAATATCATGAGCGGATGCAAAATGATGAGGAATATTACGAGAGGATTGAAAATGATGAAGAATATTATGAGGGGATTGAAAATGATTAATAGTATGAGGAGATTGAAAATGATGAAGAATATTATGAGGGGATTGAAAATGATTAATAGTATGAGGAGATCGAAAATGATGAATACAACGAGGGGAGTTAAAATGATGAAGGATATCATGAGGGGATTCAAAATATATAGTATGAACACCGGGGCGGTTATAAGTACCTATATAGAAGGCGCAGACAGTGGTGGTACTTTTTATAGAAATAAGTCATACTATTGCCCTGTGAAACGTAGGATGAAATGGTGGGGAAGAAACAGCTTTCGCAAAAGGCAAAATTTAAAAGTAGCGACCAGGGTAGAGAAAAGTAGAAAGATAAAGATACAGCTATAGAGAGAGAAGGAGAGAAATAGAAGTTTTAATATAAAGATGTTACACACGCAATTTTTCTTCAATTATGTTTTTATGACCCCGAGCAACGCCGGGTGGCCCCGCTAGTTTTTAAATAAATCAGAATTTTATAAAGATAGATGGCACGTTTAACTGTGGCATACATTTATTTGGGTTTGAAATAATAATTAATTGCTAATTAGAATAATGGTGCTTCTGTCCATATGAAATATTTCCATCTTTAATTTATAAGAGTGACATGAACGGGGGCAGATAATTCAAACTTTGAAGAGCTGTTTTTTATTTTATTTAGATAGAGGGGCAATTTAATTAATTTTTTGCAAGCACACTTATTTCAGGTGCTGAGACCTACATCTGTGGCGCTGAGATGAGATTTATCCCAGACACAATTAGAAGCCCCAGTTTGAATTGTCTCCTCTTTTCATGTCACTCTTTTAAAGTAAAGCCGGAAATATTTCAATATTTCATATGTACACAACGATCCAGAAGCACCATAATAATTATTATTATATTTATTGTCTTAAAGACACACTTAGATCTGATGACCTCAGAGGAAGATCAAATCTGGACAGTATAGGGAGATGTGTGCAGAACAGAAGACTTTGATGGTATGGCCATGTTGAAAGAACGAATGAGAATTCTTGGGTTAGTTGATGTAGAACAATTAAGGTAGCATGTTCAGTTCACAGGGGAAGGCCAAGAAAAACATGTGAGGAAGTGATAAAAATGGAGTTGAGAGAAAGGGGGATAAATAACGACATGTCTAGGTTAGTTTGAAAGACAGTTTTCTAAAAGCCGTCCAACACATGCCAGCATGGAAAACAGACGTTAAACTGAGTATGATGATGATGATGATTAAAAGTAAGAACTACAAAAGTTAAATTACAAAAATACTACTGGGTGCTAGTTTGGTTACTGTTGTGACCCTGTTAGGGGCCGAAACACGGGGTTACAGGAACAAAGATATATTATTGAAGAAAAAGAATATATATACAAGAAGTGGTATTCTGGACTGCCAGTATAGAACTGGGGTGGAAGTAGACCGAGTTGAAATGCTTCTCGCATTTTATGATGGATGGACGAGTCCATTTGTTCTTCGTACGGCACCATAACAGTTACTTTATTTTATGTATAACCACCCTCCCTTTTAGAGGTACCAGATACTTTTTACAATGTCACCCTTTTCCTTAAGGGACCCCCCCCCTTCCTTTTGCATACATTTCCATTAACAGAACATTGATCATCACTCCCATCCGGTATTTGTATGTTTTCTGCATCTGAAATTCATGAAAATTAAGTCAATTTTGTTTTTCTCGTTTCAATTCTTTCAAATAAAGTAACAAAAGATATGTGAAATAACTGAAATTTATTTAAAAATTAAATTGAACGTTTTATTTTGAGAAATCGGATTTTCAAAATGAAATGATTTTTTTAATGAAAAGAAAAATCAATTTAATTTAAATAAACATTTTAGTTCATTGTTCACGCGTTATGTTTAATTCTGACACTTGACTCTCCAGGTTCGGAAAACAAAAGTATCTGCTTTCTCTCTATTCCCCTGATCTTTGACCAGCCTCCACTTCCTTAATATACAGGCATCACTCTGGTATTTCTGTCCCTTACTATCTCCACATAGCTACACTTACTAGGTGAAAGAACAATAGTACTTATTGCTTATCAACGTTTGTGTAAATTATTATTACTACAGTCTGTTGTGTACGATTGGCTCATACTGATATTATCAAAATAATTACCTGCAATTTCATCTTCCTGTTGGTTTGTGGGGTCCGAAATCAATTCGCTTCCTCATTCCTTTTCTATCTCTCCTCCAGATTCTTGTCTGGATCTTAATTGATTCACACAGGCAAGAATATTATTGCCCTTTTTTTAACTATCAATGCTGTGTGCGCACACACTCTTTTCTCATAAAATTTGCCCTTTTTTGTCATTATATTCGGTTCAACATCCGTTTTATATAGGCTGGCATGCGTTGGACGGCTTTTAGATATTAACTTCTCTAGCTAATTTTTTATTTATCCCTCTTTCCCTCATTATCACTTCCTCCTATGTTTTCCTTGGCCTTCCCCTGTGAACTGAACCTGCTATCTCAACTGTTCTACATCTACTAACCCAATACCATCTAAGTCTTCTCTTCTGCACACATCTCCCTATACTATCCAGATTAAATATTTCATCTGAGGTCATAAGATCTAAGCCTGTCTTTAACACTCACATTACACATCCATCGTATCATTCTCATATCATTTCTCTCCATGCAACGCATGTCTTCAACCCTCACTGTCCAGGTTTAACTTTCATACGTCATCATACTATATACACATGCCTGATAGACTCTTCCCTTGGTCGACAGTGGTAATGCTATGTTGGTTAGTAATGGCAGAAGTTCCCTGAACTTACTCTGGTACCAGATTATTTTTCTTGCACCGCATTTCTTTTTTATGAATTGAGTATGACATGGTTACTGGGCCTCTTATCTACCTCTCCTTTAATATTTTCTAATCTGTTAACATGTAATATAGTTCTTTAACTAAGTAGTAGTCTTGGTAAGAAACCATCTCCTAATGTTGTGGAGGAAATGCTTTCAATCACATTTTCATAGTTTCTCCCATTTGATTGTTGATAGTTAACTTGTACATGGTTCATATGAACATAAAATCAAGCTTCTGTCCCTATAGGTCATACGTGTAATTTATTCTGGTTCCCAAAATATTATTTTCAATGTTCATTACATTTTTTTCTCCATATTTCAGCTCCTACTACTAAATCTCTATTATGAGGTGTTAAATGTTCTCCATCATAATTGTTGAAGTAATTGTAGGCTGCAGTAGAAAGTTTATCTGACTCCAACATTTAATCAACAGACGACATAATAATTTCAAATGAAAATACCTTTTATTGGTCTGTGCTGGAAAATGTGTTAAAACAATTACACAGTCAGTTGCTATAAAGTGCGACATTCGACTAAAGTAGATTTACCATAATGTTGGCGATTTGAGGAAACCAACAAAATGAGTCTGCTCTCGATGGTGTACTGGCTCCAACTCCCTGCTAGGGGAACGAAATCACGTGGGTGCTGTAAGAATTTTGGTGCTTTTTGTTCCTATACCAGAGCTTCTGATTGGCTGAGGGGCCAATCACTCCAGTGGTACAGCTCTCCATTTACATCAAAGGAAATAGTACATAATACAGTTAGAGTATAGGACTGCTACATCTCCATTACATATTGCACCATTTTCTAATGTTGTCTTCATTTCCTTCTATGGCGTTTTATCTTTTTAACAATTATTTCATTTTTCTCTTTTTTTTTTTTTTTTTTCCTGATGCAATTCGAATTAATATTGGATCATGGGTATTCTGTTAAAATTACAGTATGAAATTGCTGATTAAAAAAAATGCTAGGTCACGTGATATTTTTATTTTTTTTTTTTGTAGTGTTCGATGAAAAAGCATACCATCTCATGAAAATAATGTAGAAAAAGAAAAAAAAAAACAAAGCGAACAGATTTTTTTCTTTCGTATTGCCACTCAGACTTAATGTTAGTGGCAGGTTAAGGGTATGTGTCTTTTATGACTTTTAATTTCATTCTTGTTTAAATCGATCTCAAAATCAGATTTTAGTCTGTACCACAGAAGCATTTGCATCAATATTGTTACACATTTCTGAGTGGTACATTGTTCCACGTTGATATTCGCATCAAGATGTCAGTGTTAAAAGTCATGAAACGTACATGCCCTTCCTTAACCTTACCACTAACGCTAAATCTGGGTTGCAATACAAATAAAAAAATAAATCACTTAATTTCATGAGACAGTATGCTTTTTCGTCAAACACAACAAAAAAAAAATATCACATAACCTAGCATTTTTGGGGCCAGCAATTTGGTCCCACGATTTTACCAGAGTACTGCATCCTGTAGTGTTTCTGAAGCAATTTGATTTATCGGTAGAACGTAAGTTTCCATCTATTATTACTTTTTCATTATTTAAAAAAAAAAATCTTCAAATTAGTTTACTATTTCTGTTGACAAGCATTTTATTTTTTAATTATGGTGTTTTTCAAATTTGGTATGCGCAACATTGTGTATCTCTTCATATAAAGTGTTGGGCAAAGCTGATCCCTCCAAAGAATTGTCTGTGCTGTACATAAAAGCTTTGAACAAAAATGGTTAATTCAAACTGTTGACCTAATGCACAAATGATTTATCATTTGTAGCTCCATTATAAGGTGAATTATTCGCCTGTCCGAGAGGAAAAACCTTAAAATATCTCGAGCATCCAGGTCATTTGGTTGAGAGAGAGATTTTGCAGTAACAGGTGTTTTATTTGAGGTGGTGTTGCTTGGAGATGTGCAACTTTTGGTTGTTGGATAACTCACCATATTTCACTTGGGTACCATCAAGTGAACATCCAAAAATCAGAATATAAGCATATCCTATTCAAACTTTCTCGCTACATAAAGATAGTGTCATCTTAAAGAAAAAGAGCCACTCGTCAATATTGTTATTGGGTTTTAAGTTGTCTTTCACAAAAATAAATCCAAGTTGAAAACTTTAGTGAATGAAATTTTTTGTGTTTCCGTCAGTTTTTTTTATTTTTATTGATTTACTATTAAAAGTAAGAACTAGCTTGATCTCTAATGTGCTATTAAACATTTAAGAATATTCAATGTGTTAGCTGTTGAATAAGTTATATGAACCCTCAAACTTGCATTTCCATATAATTTTTTCACATTTTATTTGAGGGATAATTTGACTTGATGTAATAATTATTGCTTCCATTATGATTTATTTTCATTTCCCACCAAATGATGTTACATCTGTAAGGATATTTCACTTGTTTGAAACCTGTATTTTTAGTTATACACTGAAAATTGGCTTCTGGACTCATGTTGAATAGCACACAAGATGGCAAATTTTCTAATTTCCAACAAACTTTGAACATTCATAATTTGGTGGCTAATTGAGCTACCAAAATAAATTTGGTATCATTATTTGTTTTGCAAAGATCTATGTACCCACATTAAAAATTGTGTTTAGATATAAATAAAATAAAATTTTGGTTTGGGATACTTACTCTAATCTCTTATTGCATGCCTTTTTAATGCATTTCGAAAAAAAAGTTAAAACTTGTTTTAATTTTTTTTTTTAGTTTGTCCATTGTTCAACGACTCTTGTGAAAAATGTGTCAAGTCACCAAAGGTATGCCCTAATGATTATTCTTTTGTGAATAAAACTGAAAACATATGTTCCTTTAACCTCTTCCCTTTTTACTTTTTTTTTTTAATTACTCATCCAAAATGAGGCAGGCTTTTTTATTTGCTTAATTATCCCTTTGATATTTGATTAAGTGAATTTGAGAATTTTTTTTTCTTCAAATTATCAATATTTTGGAAGTTATATGGGTTTGAAATTTATCCTGTTATTATTATCCTGATTATTCTCAAAATTGTTTTATTTACATTTCTCACAGCATTAGTTTTGTAAAGTGAAATTTTACTTTCAAAGAAAATCATTTACATTCATTAGAAAACCTTTTTCTCTGTATTCATTTCAGTTTGGAATTTTGAACACTATACAGAAATAAACTAGTGAAAAAAATATTGTTTCATATTTTGAAAATAGTAACTAAACACATCGCAATTGCTATAAAATAAAAATAATGACTTGTATTTAGAAATAAACATAAAAAATAGAGCGAGACTTATCACACTACACAAAGAACTAAAAGTACTCGAGACTGATAGAAAACAGAGAAATTATCTACGAACAAAACGTCTTGTAAGTTTAGTTTCAGTGATAGAACGCAAATACCTGGGATTGTAAAAAATGTTCAGAATGCCTATCCTGTGAATACTTGGGATAGAGAAGGGGTTAATAACTTTTCTTTCATAATTGATTAAAAAAATTAAAAACATTTGAATCCAATCTATAAAGCTTCAGTCTAAATACCCAGTTCACTTCGTCTTGCCTTAGTAGTCAGGGCTGAGCTTTGAAAGGATCTAGCGATTTAATTAAAAACATTTTTTAATCTGTTGTAGATAAGCTCAGAACATTCTTGCTTGCCTTGACAAAGTACAAAATTGACTTTGCAATCTCTTCTGTTCTTTACAGTTATTTTCTCACAGAAGAGACATTGCTAGTCTTTCTCTACTCTATCATTATTTCCATGGAAGGTGCTTGACCGAGCTTCTCTCTCATGTTCCTCCTTGTAAGACTTTCACAGCAAGAACTTGTCATGTTACACAACTGCAAAGAACTTTCCTTTCTTTCCTCTATCTACCTAACATCAAATTTAAATTCCATGAACAGAGTTTCTTTCCAAGAACTTTTTCTCTGTAGAACATGTTACCACAGGATTGCTTCCCTGTAGGCTACAACATTTTCAAATCCAATGTCAACAAGTACTTGTTATAAACCGTTTTCATAAGCAAGGTTGCGGAGTCGGATGTTTTGGAAGGAGTTGGAGTCAGATTTTTTAATCTTCGAAGAATCAACAGACAGTTTGAATATTGGAAGATTTTAAAATAAGGAGTCGGACTCATAAGAATGCTAGGAATTGGAGTTGGTCGAACTTTTAAATCTCCAAAGAATCTGAATATTGGAAGACTTTAAAATAAGGAGTTAGATTTGGAATTCTAGGAGTCTGACCGTATATTAGCAATACATATGAAAAAATTTAAATTGCTTAAAATATCTCAATAATGGCATATATAGAAAGAGCTTGATGATCTAAGAAAGAATCTTTTTAAATTTTTAAAATCTGACTAAAAATAAGGAAGTTATGACTATTTTTGTGCCTCACACGATTGGATATTTTCCCCTCTTTAAGACCATATACGTTTCGTCACATTTTTTACACTAATTTTTCAGTAAAAATGTTATATCTTTGTTAAAATACAAGATTAAGCAATGAAATTTACCATATAAATGTATTTTTGTACAAGGAATCAGAATGTGCCACTGAAAATCTCCAGAAATTAATGGTTTCCAAGTAATCTGCACTAAGTGCACATAAATATGCTGCAATACCTTAAAAATACCATGTATCCATTAAAAGAAAGAAGTTAGAAAACTCAAAGTTGAATTATAATACATTTTATATACAAGAAACTAAAATCTAATACTAGGACTGTTTAAAAATGAATATATTGCAAGATTTCTTTGGCATTATTGTAGATTAACACCTTCTGCTAAATCACCCCCTTACTTCCTCAAAATATGAGATTCTACTTTTTTTATTTAGGCAATTACATGTTAACACCCTGAAAAACTTGGCAGAAAGAAAGAAACAAAAACAATTATTTTAGAATTTAGAGTGGGGATCAGTTTCACATGAAATAATCCCCCATTTCAAGGCCATTCTAGCGTTTTAGGACATTAATTATTTTTTCTATGGGAGATAAATCCTGTGCGTTTTTCTTGTTTTTTTTCTTTTTTTTAGACGATTATGAGAGTCTTTGTGGGAGGCTTACCACTTGAACTTCAGGTTAGTGGTAGGGCTAGGGGCAATTAAGTGTGAACACCCTGAAAACTTAGTAGAAAGAAAAAAACCCAATTCATTTAGAATTTCGAGTGGGGGATTAGTTTCACATATATTTAATGTAGAATAATTCACCATTTCCGGGCCATTCTAGCGTTTTAGGGTATTAATAAATTTTTTTCTATGGCAAATAAATCCTGTGCGTTTTTTTTTTATGGAAGTCTGCTTTTTTTTTTCTTTTTTTTTTTTTTAAGACGGTTATGTTTAGTTTTAATAGGCTTTTTTGTAGGATTAGGGCTTCCTACACGGACTTAGGGTTAGTGATAAGGTTAAGGAAGGGGTTTTGTTTTGGATGGAGGTTGCAATTCGGACTTAGTGACTTAGTTAAGGGAGTTTTTTAGGGGGTGGCTTGCCACTCATATTTAAGGTTAATGGTACGATACGTTCAAGAAGGCATTTTTAGGAGGTGGGCTTGTTAGTCGTACCTAGAGTTAATGGTAAGGTAATTATTTATTTTATAAATTTCACTAAAAGGCAAGAATGGCCGGGAAATCGGAGATCATTTTACATTAAATTTATATGCGAAACTGATCCCCCACTCTAAATTCTAAACTATTTTTTGTTTTGTTTTTTCTTTTTTTCGCCAAGACTTTAAGGGTGTTCACACATAATCGCCTGAAAAGGTAGAATCTTAATTTTTTTTTTTTAAATTGGCGACTAGAAAGTCATTACTACTAGAAGTTTGAAAGTTGCGTGAAAACCAGTATTTTTTAAAGTATTTTTTATAAAAGAACCAAATAGGATTAACTTTTTTAAGCACAAGTATTTTTGTCTTATTTTTACAAAGCTTTACAAGACTAGTTAGCTGCTGCTGCTGATTGATTGTTATATCAGCAATACTAGCAGCCATTGTTGACTTTCGCTCAAAAAAAGGACAATATTTTTTTGGATAAGGTAATTTATAATTACTACTACGGAAAGACAAAACAACATACAATTATAATTTTAATGCATAAAAAAAGATAAAAGATTAATTTATTTACTAGTTGGGTACGAAAAATGTAACAACATTTTTTATATTCATATTTAAAAATTTTTTAAATTCGTTCTAGAATGAAAATAAACAATAATCACCTCGTGTTTATAGCTGCTATTACTGCTGCTACTACAATGTTTTTCAAACTATAAATAGAAAACGCTTTTTTTTTTCTGGATAGGGTCATGAAATATCATGACTACCAAAAGAGAACACATATATACAATTATAATTTTAATGCATAAAAAAGTAAAATGATTGATTTACTTACTAATTTGGCGACGGAAATGTATTTTTCAAAAATGTTCAACCGACGTCGAGTTGAAGTCTTATTTTTAAAATTTCAAAAAAATGAATGAGCTGAATTACTTCGTACACCGACAAACATTAAAAGTGATACTTTCCCTGATTAGTTTGAAAATTTCAGGACGAAATTCCACATACAGCAATGGTACGAGACTTTTAAACGAAGGGGGGGTTAAAATAAAAAGTGACGTAAATTGCTGAAAATAGCGTTATTTTTTTGCCTTTATTTGCTCAAAACTCTTAAAAATGTATAATGTATATTATTATTCATGAATGCACCTGAAAGGATATTCATTTCCTAACAAAATGATGGTATTTTGAGCACTTAAAGTGCTTTAGTTTTTAAGATATGACTATTTTAATAGAACTACCCCCAAATCTGTGATTATCCAAACAGTTTTTTGGTCGATGTGTATTGCTACTTATATCTTCTGACTCTGCAACCCCGCTATTAAGTAATTAAATTTTGTTCATTCGATTCATCATTTTCAATTATCTCATAATATTCTTCATCATTCAACTGGCAGTCTATCCATCTCATTAACCCTTATCTTCAAGTGGCTTTTAGCTTTGATAAGTGGTGACTGGTTATTAAAAAAATCAACAAAAAAATCGATGAAACTCGCATAAGACAACTCTCTTCCTGTAGATGAGCAGCAAAAAGAAACTTCTGGTTATCAATAGAGAAGCTTTGCTCTTGTACTAAATTTTTTCTTTTGTTCTGTGTAATAGCATCGCCACGTCTCTGTCAGTTGAATTTACAGGAGATGAGGACCTTCTTTAAAGTTCTTGTATCTTTACCGGGGCTCTCCTTTTCTCTTTGCTTGATTTCAGATTCACTTCTGTTAAAGAATATCAAGTCATTGTGGAAATGAACCAATAAAACTGTTGTAGAGAAAGTACTGACACCCCCTTCTTAATAAAATGAACTATTCCGAGTAACATATCAACAACAACGATGCTAGCCTTTACAAATATGACAATAGTACAAGTACAGTTGGGCTGTTCCCCTTATGCATTACAAGCGAGTTACCAACTTGGAGTCAGTTTCTGAGGAGATCAGACTTTTATTTTTTTAAGCGCTATAAGATCAACAGACAGTCTGAATATTGGAAGACTTTAAAATAAGTAGGAGTCGGAATCATAGGAGTCGGAGTTGAACCTTATATCTTCCAACTCCGCAACCCTGCTCCCTTACAGTAATAAACATTTTTATATTTGTATTACTGTTCTCAACTTGTTTATCATTTTCTCAACGTTTCGATCAATGTAACCTCTGACCTTTTATATTTTATATGTTGGTCATTCAAGTTATTATTAAATACCTTTAAATAACATTACAAAAAATGTTATTTAAAACCAAAAAAGTCATGTCTAGTTTAATATAGAGTTTAATAACCCAGATGTGAAATTTTAATGGACAACCTAATCCCCCCCCCCTCCCCAAGTCCTGATTTGTTGATATCAAATATTTTTATTCAGAAAACAAAATTGACCTATAATCTAAGAGGTGGCAGTGGTGAAGTGGATACTGATATGGACTGAAGACCTGGTGTGCTATGTTCGAATCCTGTCTGTTTCGTAGCACTACTTTCACTATGGATGTTGGCAACCTTCATGTGGTTTCTCCTGTCAGTGAGTATCTAATTCTAGAAAGAATTTGGGAAACTAGTGTCAACAACAGAATCCAGCCGGCCTCTCAAAAGTTTCACGATGCTAATTCATACAAAAAGAACATCTATAAGCTTTTTTTTTTGTTCAAAACAGTTGATTGATTAGTTAGTCATCTCATATGAACTTTCCCATGGGCCACCATGATTCGGGATGTAGTGTAGGCCAGGGAAAGAAGCCGGCTAAACTCGACCGCGGTGAACACTTTTGTAACAACAACAGTTCATTTATTGTAGGAATTAATGAAGAAAATTGTGTGCAATGTGGAGACTGCATTTGTTAAGAAAGGGAAATATATCTACAGATTTATGTAACCCTACACGTACAACATCTACTACTATTTGTTCTACTTTGATTTCATTCGAAAATTCATAAATTAAGTCTTCCAATATTCAGATTCTTTGTTGGCCAATGAAAGTGGAAGTAATTTGTTTTTTAACCAAAAAATGAATTTTACTCTTTTTTAAAAATTAAAAAAAAAATTTTTTTTTCAGGCAGCTAGTATTTAAAGCTCTTTTGAGACATTTAATTTTTTAATTTTTTTTTTACACGTTTTAAATTTTTCGATGTTTTAGTATCATTTTCTACTCAGATCTGTCTTAATTTATTTTTCATTCATACTTTCTTTGTAAAAGTGGTCACTTAGTTTCGATTATGGGTATAATGAAACAGAGGGAGGGGGTAAAGTAATTTAAGTGACCTAAACAATATCTATATTTAAAAAAATAAAATAAATATTTTATTAATATTCATTTATTAATTAATGAGATCAGATAATCCTGATTTTTAGATTTTTTTTTTTCAATCAGGGTGGGTGGATGGGGGTAATAATTTTTTGGTTAAACAAAACAAATTACTTTCATTTTCATTGTTCATCCTTCACTATATCTATTAAGAAATTCTTGCATAACTAAAAATAACAAGTCTCTTTACTTTTATTCTTATGGATAATATAGAATATAGAATTCTAATTATTTTGCTATCTAATTTACTAACTTGTTTACGGTGTGTACAAACACTGTAAATTAGCTGAAAGAAGATTTGTTTATTCAGCGGAGTTCGTCTTTGCTTTGAAGCAACAAAGGAGGGAGGTAAAGAGAGGAAGCACAGAAGGAGATCCCTATTAGAAGCGCATCGCTTTGGTCGAACCGATTTTTCAGGACATCTCAAACATGTCTTGTCGCTACGCTTGTTTAATCCCAATTGCCTGATTTCACCTTCTCCCATTTGTTGTTCGACATCACTTCCGCTAAGTTTTGGTTCTTATGCTAGTTGATTGCCCCAAGGGGTCAACCACCTGAACCTTACTGACTCCCCCCACCCCCACCCCACCCCAGTATATGGTGCATCCTGTTTATTTGATAAATCTCCCTATGAACATAATTCAACCTAATGCATAGTGCTCAAAGGTATTAAAACTATTAGAGAACAGTTGAATAAACATATGAGGGAGAAAGAGTGATAAACAGAAACTTCTTAAGAGATTTATCATTTAAGTGAGTTTTGTAAATTATGGTTAATTAGACAAATTAAAATTTTTAAAAAAATGTTCAAACATAACTCGATCCCAAAACTAAAGAATATTTTAACATGTATTTTGTATGATTAAAATATATAAAAATAAATCTTAGAAAAACAAACATTGATTGACTCAACTTTAGTATAATAATAGATGGAATAAAGGAATTGTATTTGATTCATTGAAAATACTTTTTTCTATTTCTCCCCAGTGTCTCTACTGCTTCCAGGATAACACATGCAAGCCGTACCCTGTGGGTAGCATCTTACCCAGTTCTTCTGTTTGTCCACTAAACAAGGCACGTTGGAGCAAGTGTTTTAGTAAGTTTGTTTTTATCTTTCTATTAACTGTGCCTCTTCCGCTTTCTTCTTTTCAGTGTTTGTTTTCTTCATTGGTTCTTTTTTTTTTAATTTTGTAATGTGCAGATTGAGGCACATCATTCACACTGGTGGGCCCCCATCTAGTTAGCTGGCTAGCTGCATATATAGAAAATAGTCATGAAGGTTTATTTGAACCAAAAGTTTTACAGAGGATGCCCTTTGTTGTCCAATGCTTTTTAGTGATTGACACTAAGTGCTTTACCAACCAAGCTTTTATGGCGGCCGACACCTGCCAAGTCTAAACTTTATATCGGGCATCTGTATGCATTTCATGGAGATATACTTGACGAGAGAATATCCAACATACACCCTCTGAGTAGACTACCAGTTTGGTCTGTAACTGCTTATTGAGTATTTGCAGCTAACCTTTATATTTGAAGGTTGTTCCTCCATCCACCACCTAGGGATCCAATGTTGGATAATGGCCCTGTGGGAACGGACGCATCTTGAGGTGGACGTATCTATAGGAAGTCGTTTGGTTTGGCTTGCGCGATTTAGTGCAGAATAGGGCTGTCGGCACGGTTGGAGCTCACATACGTGACAGGCCACCATTTTGATGAGACCTTTTAGATCGGGAGTTCAAAGGAGTCAGGCTGTGACGAATGCACCTGCGCATGGGGGTTCTGTGACGTCACGGGCTTTTGTGTGGGAAACAGTGTTTTGCCAGTCTGGGTTTTGGAGGGAAGCCGAACAGACGTGTTTCTCTATGTAGTCTTCAACATTATTAGGGGAATTAAATTCCCTAAGGGAATACAGGCGTGAGATCTCTTCTTCCCCCCCTCCTCGAATGGCTAAGGACTTAATTAGGAAGTAACTACGATAAAGCAGTAATTTGGTCTCTCCCTCGACATTAGTGAACATCTCTGTGGTCGACAGAAATCTAATGCCTGAAATAAAACAGAATTGAAAGTTTAAAAGATTGTCTCCTGAGTCGGTCATGAAGCTTTTTGTTGTAGCGGCAAAGTTCACGGCAGAAAGGAAGAAGAAAGAGTTCAACCACTAGACGACACGTCCCTTCACGTGACGAGGAAAGCGAGAAGGTACAAGAAATTTAAAGGTATGCAACATATACATTTTTGGTGTTAAAAATGACCAGTTGTTTAAGCGAGAACTGCCACGGCCCGTTCCGGGACAGCTATACAAAAACAGAACTGCCACGGCCCATTCCAGGACGGCTATGCAACACCAGTAGATGGGACATAGTTGCTCCACACCAATGTTCTGAAGCTAAGAATTTTTATTAAATTTCTAAAATGAATACTTTATTAAACATTTTATTTCGGAATTTTTGAGATGAGGATTGATAATTTGGATTATTTGGACTACTGTTCTCATCTTGGATGTTATTTTTATGAAGTTTCGGCAGATGTAACCTCCGACCTTCTTCTTGGGGATCTGAACCTCTACGAAACCCTTTATTTAATCCACGGGAGTAAATTGTTGTTATTCCGTTAGCCATGACCGAGTAGAAGTCAACATGGATCTGTGGCATAACGGTTAAAGGTGTTGATTAACAATCAGTTCTAAATGACAGTCTTCTAGAGTTTGAAGGTTCAATCTTTACTACTTGCGATAATAACTAAGAATAACATAAAAATGAACACATTCATGGCTGCTAGAATGAGAACAATCTGCCCATGTAGTTTAAATAAAGGATTCAGTTTGAAATTCTCTATAGGTTCCTGAATTTGAAAAGATGTACCTGAACAGGTTACATTGGCTGAAATGTTGTGAAAATAACAACCAAGATGAGAATAGTAGTTTGAATAAAATTTTACTCAATGTTTCATATTATTTTGTTTTTCAATTGTCTTATTCCGTATTATAAAGTGTATTCAAAACTTTTTTTATAGTCAAAACAAACTATATCCATACAAATAATACCTATTGACCAACCAGTAACTATTTGATTAATTTAGAACTTATTTTAGTACAGGGTTGGTTGGCTAACATAAGCAACAAGTCCAGGGAACTCTGATACTCACATTGCCGGCATCCCATAATACAGTCCTTCGGACAACCAACAGTTCAATCATTATAATTCAAAATCATTCCTGGCTTTTCAATCGGCTTCTTGGTGTTCACGTATGTTGTAGTAATCTTTCCTGACGGTGGACAATCTCATAAGTGAATCAAAAGTTGACGCGACAACCACAAAATATGATGGGTCAATGAATACATTTTCAATGGAAGAAGATGGGTTTATTCAGCTGAGTTTGTCTTTGCAGTAAAGCTACAATTGGGGGGGGGGGGTTAAAGAGAGGGAGACAGACGGAGACCCTTATTAGAAGCACATTGCTTTGTTCAAACCGACTTCAGAACATCTTAAACATGTCTTGTCGCTCTGCTTGTTCCATCCCAGTTGCCTGATTTCACCTCCCATCCATTGTTCGATGTCACTTTTGCTAAGTTTTGGTTCTCATGTTAGCCGATTGCTCCAAAGGCCTGAACCCTGTTGACCCTCCCAGTCTATTGGAAAAAAATAAAAGTAAAAAAAAAAATATATAGGATGCATTCTGTTTCATTTTTGTTGGTTTTTTTTTGTATTAATGAGTCACTGCTTATCAAGGTCCAAACACCACTCAAGGATAAGGGTTAATTGGTTTGTCAGGTTTGTCATGGTATGAAAAATACAAAAATCATTTGTAATAGAACTGATATGACCAATGAATTGCTCACTGTCTGTGATGATAACGGCCGCGCATGCCAGCTGACTTGTGTGCTGTGTCTGTGGTGGAAAATGGACAGTGGCTATTTCAAACAAGCAGTTGTAGATAGACATCGGGGACAAGCAAGTGAGCCATGTCCGGTTATGTAAATAATTTGTGTAATGACAAATCAATGACATTTTTGGCTCGATATAAACGCATTTTGCTTATTCAGCCAGTTTGGTAACGAGCCTGTTGTTCAGTTTTAGTCAGTTTCCATTGTAAGCTCGCTCCCTGCCGCAATAACTGGTGTTTGTTGAAGGCGGTGTTCACGGAAGACTTGTAACTCTTGGTTCGTTCATTTGTTGAAGTTTAAGCCCATTGAAGGATGGTCGACCGTGATGGCTTTCTGTAGGTCCTGTTTGCGATCCTGTGCGAGTCTAGGTACAAGCAATACCCTGATTCAGTTTTATTTACTACATTGTTTTCATTTTTAACAAGCAAGAATATGACTCTCTCTCTCTCTCTCTCCTCCCTCTCCTTAGTATACAGCATAATCACGTTGACACACTGGTTCACGTTAGATAACTGAAGTTAAGCAACATTGAGCCCGGTCAGTACCAGACGGGTGACCATTTGGGAATACCAGGTGCTGTATGTAGAAGGATGCCGACACATCCCTGCAAAAACTGTAAAAACCTAACGTCATCATCTCTCTTGACAGGGATGTACATGCAACTGGGGGGCCGCTTGTGAATTTGATATTCCTTAGAAATTTACTCCTTCGGAGGAACCCGGTTCAACCCGCCGAAAATGAATGCTACTTTGTCCATTCCCTATCTCCCCCTCTTCATCTTCTTCTCCATCTCCCTCTTCTCCCCCCCCTTCTTTCTCTCTCTTCTGTCCCTTCCTTCACTCCTCCTTTCCTTCACTCCTCCTTTCCTTCACTCCTCCCTTCCTTTACCCCTCTCTTCCTTTACCCCTCCCTCTTTCTCTTCCTCAGTCTCCCCCTCTCTCCCCGCTCCCCTCTCTGTTTTAACACTTTTCTGACACTCTGCAATGCAACAATACATAGTTATTTTAATGTATAACCCATTTATAAACCCCTGCTTTATTTATTATATAAAGGTAAGTGTGTGTGTGTGTGTATGTGTCCAGCTAAAAGTAATAAAAAAACTATGAAACAAACACCCATAAAATTGGTATGTCCTGTATCAGCATTGCCCAGAATGAATGATATCTAAAATTTAGAAAAAAATGGAGGGGTTGGATGATTTTTTATTTTTGTAATTTTCATGTACTAACTAAAGGGAAGTAACTCTGATTTTTTTTCAAAAAGTTATTTCCCTTACGCTGACTCGAGTAATCTATAAAAGGCGTATGTCCAAAGAAGAATGGGCTGGGCGGAGAAGAAAAAGAGTGTGCGGAGAGGGAGAGGGGGACCTTGGAAGAGAGATAGAAGTTTTAATAGAAATATATTACACTTTTGCTCTGGGCAACGTCGGGTAGCCCTGCAAGTTAATATGTATAGATAAGAGAGGTGTTAATAATTTGTCATTTTATTTTCTAGTCAACTTCGAAGTCCTGCTGATTGCCATGGGAGTTGTGGCTGGACTTCTGCTCATTTTCTTCTGTACATGCATCTATTGCTGCTGTTGTCGCAAGAGTGATCGGTTAAAGTAAGTTATTTCATCTTAATTTAGCATTAAAGATTTTCTTCATATTGTTGTAGTTGTTTAAATATGCACAATGCATCTTGGAATCTATTTGTTTACACTTTAGCTTTGAATATTTTGAAATGAAAAAAAAAAAAAAGGAAATACAAGACATCGTGCACCGTGGGAAATGTATTTGTTTCATTGAATTTAAAAGTGTAAAAGAATTTTACAAAAATATTTCAGTTTGAGTCATTTTAAACAAATTAAAAAAAAATTGTACCATAAATATAAAAAATAAAATAAAATTAAAAAAATTATTTTCACACAAAAAAATTATCTAAAAAGCTCATGTTTAATTTGCTTCAAAGTCTAAACCTCTCTAATAACTTTCTTGTTTTCTGCTCTCTATTTATGACACCTTGATGAATTTTTATCCTTAGTTCCAATGCTGTCAACGTAAAAATAAAAATCAGATTCTTTTTTTGTATGTCACTATACTGGAAATTACTGGGGAAAAATCTTTTTAAATTAAAATTTTATAATGGGGGTTCATTTTACTAAAAGTAAAATAATCGCCAACTTCTTAATCTCATAGAATGAGTGCCCAATTCTTTTGCATTTCCAAAGTTGCTACCATTTTTAAAAAAACCCAAAAAACTGTACAATTTTTAATAATATATTCAGATTTATTTTTAAAAAAAAATTTTTTTTTTGTATCGCCATCCTGAATTGAATGAAGTTTCGCGATTTTATTCATCATGATCAGTGTTTTAAGGGGTTAACTATCGAAAATGAATCCTTGATTTCAACAATTAACTCCTTAAATAAGAGAATGATGCAAAGGACCTTGCTATGGTTGTGGACAACTCCTTCAACCTACACTTCATCATATCTAGATGGCGAACAAAGCTAGGCAGGTTCTCTGCTTGATTTGGAAATCCTTTCTAAACCTAACGTCGGCCACTTTTCATCTCCTATATATCTACAAAAAGATATCTTTATCATGTTTAACATTTGGCAATGAGAATGGTGACCGGACTCTCCACGCTTACCTACAAAGACCAGCTCCAAAGACTAAATCTGTTCCCATTTGAGCAAAGAAGAATGCTAGTGGATTTGATTCTGGTGTGCAACATTATCAATGGATATTTAAATCTACCTTTTTGAGGAGTTTTTCAACCCAGTACCAAGTTGCAGTCTCTGCAGGCATCCTCAAAAGATGTACCATTGTCGCGTTCATCGCAATAGAATGGAGGCAGCATTCTCTGTGTGTGTTTCTCCTTCAAGGAACAGCTTACCATAGGGATAGGGTTGTTACAATGACTACTATATCCAGGTTTAAAGTGACCTTGGATAAACTTTCTGACTGTTCGTGGATGTAAATAGTTTCTGTCTTTTACATGACTTGTTGCAGTTTGCTATTTTTGTCAATGAATTAGATTTGATTGAGTCACAAAGTTGATCACCTCCTTATTGAAATAGTGGCATAATTCAACACAACGTGGAATCATCATCATCATCATCACATAAAAAAAATGAAAGGCTTCCTTAGAAAAGAAAACTGCTAAATGAAACCCTGAAACTGAAGTGGAAAGTTATGGAAGGACAAAAACAAAATTGATACTGAAGCTAAAATTGCCATACTCTAACGTCCACCCCGGACAATGATTTTGATGAGCAGCAAAATTCTGTCTGTCTCATCCTCTTTCAAAACCAACTCATAAAATGAATTCAAGTTTTCTAAATTAATTTGTTTATCAGCATCTAAAATTATTTATTGCTAACAATATTGTTTAATTTTCAAAAGCCACCTAAAGATATATTCGTTCCAGTTTTGACACATATGTCTGATGTTTCTCGTCCATTATTGTAATAAAAATTAGATGCAGGTGTGTAACCAAAAAAAAAAATAGAATAGGAATTTTTCACGAGGTTAGAATTAGAGTGGAATTTTCCATTAACAGTCGAATGAGAAGTCGCTAGTGTGATGTGGTGTATGGACAGTTCAGATCTTTCTCTTTTCACTGCATCGGCAGAGAGAGCAGTTGGATTTTTAGATAGTTGCTCCCTCCTCACATGAGGAAAGGGTTGGAGGTATTATATGTGTATACATGTGTACTGTCGAGAAAATAAAACCCCAAAGAGATCGTTCAAACCCAAGTGAATTTGTGCTGCTCTTTTTTAATGATGTTTATGAGATCTGTTAGTAAAAAGAGAGAAGAGAGGAAATGAATTACGGTTCAATGTCGTCTACCAACGAGACTCAAACTGTCTACATGATGAACTGCCGTCATCTGGATAATCTACAGGGATCGAAGAAGTGGTCACCATTGTGTTAGAAAAGGCATAGAAAAGCAGACAGAGAGAAATCATGATCAGCATGATTTTTCTCAGTCTGCATTTCATGCCCTGTCATCATCATCATCATCATCATCATCATCATCATCATCATCATCCGGTTTTGGTATTTAAGGTGCTGAAAGTTCCCGGACTCTTGGGTGGGTAACACCAGACACTCTCACGCCTGCTTTCTATGTGGTCCGATCCAAAGGGTTGATACCAGTCATGTTGCATGCACTTAAGTCAGTTCGTACGCACTCGAGCCAAGTTTTTCTTGGTCTGCCCCACATCCTTGTGGCTGGGATATCTATGCGTGTTATTGAGTTAATGCAGGAGGTGGCACCTGAGACGCCGAGTGCGTAAAGCATCCAAAATCCCACCAATACCAAGCTTCTGATAGAGTACAGTTGATAGGGATTATTTACTCTAGCTTGTTAGTAAAAAAAAAAAAAAAGATGTTTACAACGAGAGAGAAGAAATGAATTACTGCTACGTGTCGTCTACCAACACGACTCAAAATGTTTGTCATCCAGATAATCTGCAGGGATCGACGCATTAGTCACCATAGTGCAACATGATAACCTACAATTGAAATGTTTGCACCTCAATACTGTGGCAGAATTGATGATCTTGAGCCAGAATCGAGCGGTGGAGGTGGCCCGGACTTAGTTCTTCCCCGCAGTAAGAGGGATCCGCCTTTGCCTGGCTTGCAGATGGGAAAAGGAAATAAGTTTTGGCTTACTAGTTTTCTAGTGAGGATTGAACTCACAACCTCGAAGTAACAAATCTACTGGTTGCTGCACAATAATAATAGATTTAATTATCATGACAAATAGTGAGTCAGCGGATTATGTTTTTTTCTGATTGGTTAAGCGGAATTAACTGAGGGAAAATCTGCTAATAAAAAGACAAGAAAATCAGAAGAAAGAAGAAACGAGAAACGTGAGTGTTGAGTGAGATTCTGCGGTGAGCTGAATTGTTTTCGTTCATTGGAGCTCGAAGTTACACAGAGGGTTTTTGTGCTTCTACAGGAATTGAACCGAACTGAGTTTTTTTTTTGTTTAACGTTTGAAGTCTAGTCATAGACTTCTGAATTCCCAGTTATAAATACTTAATGGATATATAAACTTGAATCTAAAAAATAACTGCTGATTCATGGAATTGAACACTTGATAAAATAAGACATTTTCAAGTAAATCTATCTGCTTCTATATTCTTACCTATTGTTTCATTTCTAATTCTTCTTTCCTAGGAATCTTATGCTACACCGTTGGGTCAATTTTAATGGTATTTTTCATCAATTATTCGATTGCAGATATGTTTACTTATCTCTACACTTTATCTATTGTGTAAAGGAAAATTGTCATTTCTGTCTGTCCAGCTAAAACTCAGAAACTACTAAAGATATGCCTAAAAGCCTTATTCTGATTTAGCGTGACCTCTAGCAGGTTATGATAAAAACACAAAAAATTACTCTAAAAGTCATTCGCTTTGGTTCAACTGGAACAAATTAGTGACTGTGAAGTCAGAAAACATTTTTTCATTTAAGAAATTTAAAAACATAAAGGGAAATAATTCTATAAATAGTTATAAAGTTATTTCCCCTGAATTAATTAAAATTGAAAATCATAGAAATGAAAAAATAGGTAAGAATAAAAATTGTAATATAAGAGATTAAGGCTGTGAACAGAATTACAGTCATTATTCAATCCCAGGCAATGCCGAATAGCTCTGCTAGTTACACATATCAAAACATTTTTTTAAAAAGGGAAAATCTATTTAGATCATGACAAAATTTAGAAAATATTTCCCTTATATAAAACTTTATATTATGAATACTTACAGGTGACAGATGGTGTGACTCAGAGTATAATTGTTGCAAAACAATTCTAGATGGAAAAGTTCAGTGCGGACTCTGCCTCTATGGGATAAACATGAAAACAAAAGAAGATTTACAGATACTTAACACATTTGAATTTGAAAACGAGAAATGTTGGTGTACAAAATTTGATATAAATACTAGCCATACCTTCCTAGCGTTGCCCGGGAATCTTTGTGCTTTCATTTTATTTCACTTTTTAATTTTTTTTAAAAACTAAATCTTTATTTTTCTTATTTATTTAAATAGGATTTTGAGAGTTATATTTAATTATTATGGCAAGTCATTAAATTATTACTTGAACCAAATTGTTATAAAACTATAACTAATTTTGTTATGGTAATGTTTTGTTTTTTTTCTATTTGTAAAATGATTGAGTGTAAATAGCTTCTGAAAATTTCAATCTTTTACTACATGAGGATTCACTAAGAATTTTAAAGCCAGAAATGACTTTCTGTTCAACAGTTCAAATAGTTTAAATAATTCTAAATTCTATTTCAAATTTCATCGGGATCACAAAGTAATTCATTCTTTTTTTTTTTCTTTCTTTCCAACTATTAACATAAAAGATAACAATGACTGCTTTGTTTACGAATAAACCAAAATGGTTTCTGGTTGATTTAATTTTGTAATTAAATTTTTTTTTCAATAAGATTTACAAAATTCGTTTTATTTTACACTTTTGTATTTTTTTTATTTAAAAAAAAAAGTAAGTGACTAATAGTAAATAAAAAAAATAAAAAAATCTATGTGTAATTATTAAAGTTACGTTGATGCGTGAAATATCCAAACACATGAAGTTGTCTCATAATCTAAATGAAAACGTTTTTTCCATTTATCCGAATTATATTTATATCAAAACACCTCAGGCTTATTTAATTCAATGATACAACAAAATATTTGGAAATATTCTAATGTAATGATAAAAAAAAAAAAACTAAAACCAAGTTATGTCTATACTTTATTTGCATACTTATTTTATAAACAAATTCTAATAAATTGCTCAGAGGCAGCAAGCATTCGGACCATAAGTCAATTACGAATAGACAGAAATTTATAGTGTCAAAAAAAAATTGTAAGACTGTGATAGGTGAAGCAAAGAGAAGGTATACAGAGATGACCAGAAAACACATTCAGTCGCAGAAACTAAGTACTCGTGATTTCTGGAAAATCTTCAATAGTGTGGTGAACAGTGGACAATCGACAATTTCCCCGCTATCCAATCACAATGATGTCGTTTGCACGGCAACTTACAAGGCTGAACTACTTGCCCAGCGTGTCGTCTTAAACTCTACTTTAGACTCCGCAAACTACTCCCTCCCAAATTTCCTGTTGCAGACTGAAGCCACACTTGATAACCTGGTCATCACCCCATCTCATGTTTGGGACATCATAAAAAAACCTTGATACCTCCAAAACATGTGGGCCTGATCTTATACCAATAATAGTAATAAAGAAATGCTCTGCTGAACTGGCCCCTGTCCTCTCCAAACTCTACAACAAATGCCTTGCCGAATCTTGCTTCCGTGATAGCTGGAAAATTGCTTCTGTGGTACCAGTCTTCAAGAATTATGGAGATAGAACTAACCCTCAGAATTATCGCCCTATCAGTCTACTCCCACTCTTCGCTAAAATATTGAATCCTTAATCAATCCAGCGATAGTCCGGCACCTCGATACCTGCTAAACTTCTTTCTGACCATCAGTATGGATTTAGGCAAGCATGATCTACTGCGGATATCCTAACGGTCATCTCCAAACGCATATACCATGCACTAGACAAGGCCGCTGAAGCTAGGGCGGTAGTGCTTGATATATCCAAAGCCTTTGACAAGGTCTGGCATAAAGGTCTTCTCATAAAAATGAATTCATATGGTATTACTGGACAAATATTTAATATAATTAGACCCTTCCTATACAACAGAAAGATCTAGGTTGTCCTCGATGGCCGTTCATCCAAACAACATGACATAAATGCAGGTGTACCCCAGGGATCAATCCTTGGACCTCTACTGTTCCTGATTTTCATAAATGACCTCCCTGATGTCATTGAGACTGAGATAGGAATATTTGGGCAAAACGGACGCGCACATATCTGGGGCAATGGCTGAATCCTTAGAAAATGACTCCCAGTCTGTAGTGGATTGGGGTAAAAAATGGATGGTAACTTTTAATGCCGCAAAGACAAAGCTACTTTCCTTCAATAACTACAAGAAACCTCTTCAACCACTGATTATTATGACAAATAGCACCCTATCTGAGAGTTCATCATTCAAACTCCTTGGCCTAACTTTCACAGATAACATGAATTGGAATAAATACACTGAATACATTGCCAGGGCTGCTGCAAAGAAGGTGGGCTTCCTTTACTGTGCTAGTAAACTTCTCACACCTGACATTATCCTATATCTCTACAAAGTCACCATCCGCCCATGCATGGAGTATTGTTGTCACATCTGGGCTGGCGCATCATCCACCAGTCTCTCCCTCTTAGACAAGGTCCAAAAAAGAGTCACCAACTTAATAGGTCCCTCACTATCCACCAAGCTCCAGCCCCTGTCCCATCGCTGCAATGTTGCTTCCTTGTGCCTGTTTTACAAATACTTCAATGGATTGTGCTCTGATGAACTTGCTGCTCTGGTGCCCCCACAACGCAAATTCACTAGACCAACCCGACAATCTGCCAAATCTCATCCATTTACTTTAAAAGCTATTTTCCTCGTGCTGCTGAACTCTGGAACTCCCTCCCTGCTCTCTGTTTTCCTGACGGTACTGACATGCAGAAATTTAAAACTAATGTAAACAGACATCTCACTGCACAGCTCCCAATTTAGGTTGACCCTTTTTCTCAGTAGCCCCTTGTGTCTACAGTGGTGGCCTGCCTTGTTTGGAGTGAATTATGTTAAAAAAAAAGCATATGGTAAGAGGATTTGCTGAAAGCGCTACATTTGACCAACATAGAGGTTATCCTAAGGATGAATCAATTACACTGGTATGGTCATGTGTAGTGTTCATCCTTCTGGATAGACTGTTGCAGAAGCATGGATGTCTTGAATCGCAGGAAGGTTGGCTGGCCAAGGAAAACTCGGAAGCAAGTGATTAGACAAAACTGTACAGAGTGGAATTTGGAGACGGTTGACCTGCTGAACCATAAGAACTGGAAAGTGAGCTTGCGAAATATCAGAAAACGTCTGACCCCTGTTAAAAGAAAAAGAATATAAAGACAGCCTCTATCTCTGTGTACTGAAAAACCTGAAATTGTTGTTTTATGTTTATTATTTTCTTGAAATTTTTTCTTCTAGGTACATGGCTGAAGAACTAAAGTTTGAACGACAAAAGGAAGACAGGAAACAAAAAGCTGCCGAAAGGTGAGTAGCCAGAATATTTGTCATTTTGCATTCTGTAGGAGTCTTGAACGGTGTTGAATTCTTGAATTTATAATAAGCAGTTGCATTTGTCTATAGTACTTTTCAATTCAAGATGTGCAGTTTAATTACAGGTGTATAACTGTGCGCTTCTCCTAACCGCCTACCCCAAATGCATGTGTCATCGTTTTTCTTCTTCATCTTATTCTGTGTTAATTTTAGTATTGGTGGTCTCCAAACATGAAGCACAGTTTAGTTTGCATACATTATAAAAACAACTAACACAAGCATTTTATATAACCAACTTGTTGAACACTGGTGTGTGTGTGTGTCATTAGGGTCCTGTTGCTAGCATCTACATCTGAGCTACCCCCCCCCCCCCCATCTCAAGTTTTGGATCTCAACTAAGACTAATTCCACCGTTTCACCCTTCTCGTCACTCTTGCCTCAAGTTCCCTCTCTCGTCATTCTCCTTGAACCCGTCTGCTCGTCATGATCATTCATTGTCAAACTCTGTTGGACTCTCTCGGCAATCTGCCTCAAGATCCCTCTATCGGCCTCTCTTCGAACAGCCAATGTACCCCCAAAATATCTACTTTCAACCGGAAACTGGATACATCCGAGTGTCTCTTAGCTTACTACAAGAACTGGCTGCATCTGTTTGTTCCTCAGTTTATTTCGCTGGAACTAGATACTTCCTCCCAAATTCTTTATACTGACCCTCCTCCCCTTCACCCTATCTAACTGTTCATGGCATCACTTTGTCTGTGTAACACTATAGATCTGTCGCTTTAAAAGAATTGTCTCTTATGTAGAAACTCAATTTTTATATTTTTGTTGTTTAAATGGATTTTATGTTATTTTATTGAGTCTTATTTTTTTGTTGTTAATGAACATGCTTTTGGGAAACAAAAACAGCACTAACACCTTTTTTATAAAAATCGAGTTCAATTACTTTCCTGAGTTTATTTTATTATTTGATCCTTTTTGTATCTTTATTTCTATAATTTATTTCTATTCCTTGTTTATTTTAAAGTTTTGTTTATTATTTCACTTTAAGAATGAACACTGTTGTCATCTATTTAGGTATTAATATGTTGTAACTGAAAACATTTGCTGTTTTCTCTCCAGTTAAAAAAAAAAAAAAAAAAAAAGAAAGGTGATCAGGCAAATGAACATTTTGTGGTTATGCATGAGGAATAGCACAACGTCGCTGACATGAAAAGGAATACCATTGTTGTAGATAAAATAAAGAAATAGTATCGGAACAGTTAAACGGAGGTGTCGCCAAGATCAAGTCCAAATGAAAGTCAATATCTCTCTCCAGTGCAAAAAAAAAACGTCGTTCAGTCCAACATAAAAAAAAATCCAGCACTATTCTCTTTCGTTCGCTTTACGATCTTATGTTCAGAATGATCTCCACATCTCTCCCCGAATGTTCATTTTTCCTTCTCTTATTAAAAAAAAAATGCGACGCATGCAAACCAATTTAATTTGCATAAATCTCCCTCTCGGCGCCACGGCCCGGATCTTCAAATAAAAACCTTATTTGACTTTCTGACGCCTTTTTCCTCCCACTCCTCTTTCTTTTTTGTCGTCAGCGAGCGTTTTCGGGTTCGTCCCACACACAGCATACCAGACGCTGCCTCTTTGAATGGCACCAACAAGTGTCTGCATTTACGTCAAGACACAGTAGCGATAAGTACGGAAAGAATCATCTAGTTTAGTAATTTAGGGTTTTGTATATCCAAGTCTGTGCAGGCAAGTCCATAAGGTTGTAAATCGGAACCGTTAATAAATCTGTATTTTTTATCAGCACGTATAATGCTCGTTTTGTTTATCTAAATCGGAAGAAAATGAGTTATGTCTAATGACAAGATAACATTTATCTGTGATAAATGTTTAATGAAAATGAACTATGAGTGCTATTAAAGACTCATCCACTGAATTAGGACGCCATATTCATAGACCATGTTTATCAAAAGTAGCAATGTGATTGGCTAATGAATATAGATGATTATCCATTCAAAAATAGCTTTATCATGAAGGTTATCTTACTGGATGATCTATATGGCCGGGTATAGTAAGTAATCACTGAAATAGATTGTAATTTTTTTTTCATTATGTGAAAAACTTGGGTTATAAAATTTTCTAATTCAATGGCTAGTCAGAATTAAATATCGATTTGGCAGATACAATGCTATTTAGGTCTGATGACGAGAAATCCACAAGCTAACTTTATCTTCAAACATTTTATCTTTTGAACTGATGCAAATCAAAATTACCCTTTCCTAAAAATGATTTAAGAGTATTTGTCAATATTTCATTTAAATTTGTTTTTCCGTTTCAGACGAGCTGAAAGACAAACTAAAAATGATGAGATTCGTAAGAAGTATGGTAAGTGTTCTTTTTCTTTTAAATCTTACCAGGTTACTATTAGGCATGTGTATATAAGAAAATCAAATTTGAGTTGTTTTTTTTTGTTCTAAACATTTTATTCCTCATGATTAGAAAGTCGTTTTGCGTGCAAAAATTCATAAGTATACTTTGTTCATTGCATAACAAAAAATTTCAAGTTTAAAAAAAAATCTATTTATGAACTTCTAGTGAAGAGCTTGTGATCACATTTCTTTGGTTATGCAATTAGAAAAGCGTACTTACGATTTTCTGGTCACGACAAATAAAATGTTTTAACCAAAAATTCTGATTTTATTTTATTATATTTAGCTGACAATTATTTTTACGGTAAGAAAAAAGAGAATATTTATTGTTTAAAAAAGATTTAAATTGTTACCACTTACCTGAAAAATAAATTTAAAATGTAAATATATTATGAAAAACTGTACTTACCCGGCGTTGCCTGGTCGTGTATTTATTTACAATTTGTTTTGTGCTTCTTAATTCTTTCCAAATATTATTTTTTTCAAGTCTGATTTATTTTCAAATGGTTGCCATCTTAAAGAAATGGGACATAATAATATTTTGAGAAAGAAAAAGGGCATTTTTTTCCAAAAATATCAATTTTTCTCTTCTAATCAAAGGGAAGTAAGTCTGTATGGACAAATATAGTGCTATGTCCCTTTTTTAAAGATGGAGGCGATTTGAAAATAATTCCGACTTGTAAAAAGTATTTTCTGGAAGGATTTAAATTTGAATAACATTTTATTCTTAACAACATGCTGCAACAATCCACAAGAGAAACTGACGAACCAGAATCAAATATTGATTTTGCAGGAAGAAAGCTCTCGATGACAAAACGATAAAGAGACTGCCTTTACTTCATAGTTTAGATGAATGATATAATTTTAGTAAAATAAAAAACTTTGCTTTTTAAAATAAAAATAAATGTTAAGTTTAAAAAAAAACTTTACTAAAGCAGTCTGTTTTTCTGTGAACCTATTTAGTTTGCAATGTTTATATGGTGCATAGCACAACATTTCATTTGAGGAGGAGATATTCTTTTAGGAAAGGCTTGGTATGCTGGTGGAGCAGGTCTGATGATTTAAAACCTGAAACCTGCAGTGAAACGAGTTCATCACTGATGACAGACTTCTGAGCATCTACAAGATGTATTTTACTACTGTGTTAAAGTAATAGTGTAGGGATGCCTTGAGTTATTTCTCTTTGAGAGAAATTATTATAGACTGGAGTTACGGCCCTTGCCATCCCACAATACCTGGATATGTCGTATAAGCAAGAATTTCAGTATTAGAATTCAAGTTTTATTTAAGTAACTTAATTTTTCAAACTTTCTCAAACAAACTCGAGTACTCTCATGAGTAAAGTTTTGCCATCACACCAAAAGTAGCTTAATTTCAATGCAATAACTGGAAAAAAAAAGTTATTTCTGAATTTCCTTGTAGTTAATTAAATTTTACAGACCAAAATATAAATATATAAAGATAAATATTATAAAAGATATTTGCATGGGCATATTATACTTGGGTTACTGATGATTTAAAACCTGAAACTTGCAGTGAAACGAGTTCATCACTGATTACTGATCACAAAGAATTTACAAGATGAATTTTATAATTGTCTGCTAATTGCTCATCTAAAATCTTAATTTCATGAAAATATTTCACGTTTTTCAGATAAAAGACTACATTTTCGAATTTATTATTTCTCTATTTTTGCTAATATTATCACGAGATTTGAAAATGTTATTTTTCTGTTTTGGACGTTGGTAAATCTTGTGATGCTTCTAATGATTTAATTGCTTTTTTCTTTCCCTTTTCATTCAATCTATGAAGGAATTGGTTCAAAAGGTGAGTCTTTCTCGAATCACAGACGCATGTGTCTTCATTTCTTATGTCTCTTCTCTTTCTTTACACCAACGTGTGTCAAAATGGAATCTGCATATTTAAAACTGCTAGATTTCGAAAGGTTTTTGGTTGTTTGTTGACTTCATTTCCAATGCATGTCATACGAGCAAATCATCAACGGTGCTGAAGCGTTCGAAAAATCTATCCATTGTTTATTGGTCTCTTAATTATCTTTATGCCTAAACAAAAAGAACTGAAAACTGCTTATAGCAATATATATAAGTGGATTTATTTACATTCACAAGTAAATATACAAAACTAGTGTATATCCCCTCCCTGTCAAAAATGTCGAAAACAAAATTATGCTTCGCCAGTGTTCACACTAATATTCATATAAAATTATGAAATTATATCAGTCATTTAATTTTCAATATATAAATTATTGTTTCTGATGATCGACTAAAAAAAAAAACCACCAACGGCTGACTGTTTATTCAGAGTAAAGGTTTTCTCTCCGAATTCATTTCAGATGGCGGAAGTTGTCTGATTTGCCATTCACTTTCTCGTTTCTCCTCAGCACTTGAAATGGTTTTCGCCGAGAGGGGCTAAAAAAAGACACATCATTTACTTGCTAACTTTTGTGTAGTGAGATGGATTTAAATTTATTTATCTACAAATAAATACACATTGGTCTTTATTATAGGATATGAGATGTTTTAACACATGTCACAAATTGCTAATACATGGAGATTTACCGATATGTGTAGGAGGAAAGGGGTGCAATATTGAAACATAACTGGTATGGTTGTGTGATGACAGCTGACTGCGTGGGTGTCTCAAAAGCACCTCAGTTGAACGAGTCGGATGGTAAGTAGAGACTGCGTATTCAAGATCCAGTCTCTACTGAATAGGAAGCGTGGAAAAGTGAATGGTGTCGCTTCAGTGACTAAACCCAAAAAAAAATTAAAAAAACAAACTTCACCCCAAAGAAAAAGGGTGAAAGTTTGGGGCGGGGTCAACCTAAATTGGGAGCTGTGCAGTGAGATGTCTAGTTACATTAGTTTTAAATTTCTGCATGTCACTACCGTCAGGGAGCAGGGAGGGAGTTCCAGAGTCCAGCAGCATGAGGAAAGAAGCTTTTGGAATAGAAAGCTCTTCGGCATCTGGGGACCTCCACAGTGAATGGATGGGATTTGGCAGATTGTTGGTTTGTCTAGTGAATTTGTGGCAAACACGTTGTCCTTCCAGCAGTCAACCCCAAAAAGTGGGAAACAGGAAGTGGACTTGTGAGTTACGCTTTTTATATTGATGACCACATTGCTAAATCAACCAGTTGTTAACCGTCACGTGATCTTGGATCTCATGCATTAAGAAAAAGGGATCCCAACAAATGTAACAATTCATCTTTATAGATTAAGACAATAATTTTAACATCTAACTACAACTCAGTTGAGTGTGTATCCCTATTATGCATCATGAATCATTGCTAACTCTAACAACCATCCCTGTGCAAATCTGTATATAAATATGCTAGTACCGTACCTTCTACCTACCTACCTACCTACACGTGTCACACTCTGTATTGTATAACTAAAATTACTAATCAACTGTTCCACATTCGTGAATGGATATTTCATGATGTCAGTTTAGAACATTACAATTTTTTTTTCAAATGGTGAGCTGTAGGTACAGAATATTAACGTTTTAAGTGCGATGTATTTGTCAAGTTAAAGTTTTTAGATTAGTTTATTTTTTGTTTGTCTTTTCAAAATCAGGCACAAATCTTTTAATTATATTTTTGAATTTTGATGAACTCGTGCACTCTTAATTATTCAGCATTTCCACCGTATTGTAAATCACAAATTGAATTTGGGCTGTTAATAAAACACTATCGGTCAATGCACGGTGACCAAATTAATTTTTAGTTTACTGCTTTTCTTTTTTTTTGGTTTGTTTTGCCTGCATGTGTGCGTGTTTTTTGTCTTTGATCTCAAGTGAAGACAGACAAATTATTCAAACTGTAAATTTTTCTTTTTGAAACTTTTTGTCTTCACTGATAGAACACTTATTTTCAACTTACTATTGTCGTACAATTTCTGCGAATTAATTTAAAATTCTGATCTTATTGTAATAAGCTGTGCTCGCTGTTTTATTGCATGGAGAATGTTCAGAAAGCTGCTGCCAATCCTTACATCTCGACACATTTCATTCAAGATTCAGGTTAAAGTCTTTTCAACCTGTGTTTGCTCTGCCATGTTGCACGGCAATGAGACATGCGCCTCAAATAGTTTTGATCTGTAACAGCTTCACCAGAATGATCCTGCCATGATCAGGTGAAAGTGCGACTGCAAACTGGTAGAAAAGATCCCATCAATCGTGCTTTATCAAAAATTTAGTATTGGTGAGATTACGGATGCCTTATGCACCCTGCATCTCAGGTGGTTCGGCCATGTACAGCGTGCCACCTCTTGCATAAACTCCATAACACATTTGGATATCCCAGGTAGAGTGTAGTAGAGCGAGGAATATATGAATCGAGTGAATAAGAAGTGACATAACTGCATGCAACTTGGCTGATGTCAAATCTGTGGACGAGACTGCATGGATAGCAGGCATGAAACATTGTTTGGTGTTGGCCACCCTGGGGTCTGGAACACCCGCAGCAAGCTAAATACGAAAAGTGGATGACGAAGAAACAAATTGTCAAAATGTTTGTATAGATATTGTATTCTTCACACTCAAATACTTGTTTACATGGAGTTCAATAGTTCAATAGTTAAAACCAAATAAAAAATAAAAAATGTAGACTTAATTTTTTTTTTTTTTAATGAAGTAGAACAAATTTGAACGTGTGTCTGTGTGTGTTCACTGCAAAGGCTGTGATCGCTTGCTTGTTGTCTTCGTTCTGATTCGGAGCTCGATTCCGACACCGGTTGCAGTGTCAATCATGTGGTCTTGTCACTGCTGCAACAAAAGGATTCCCCTCCAAACAAAACCACAACTCCAGTTTAAAAAAAGTAACAATGTTTCATTTTTAGAGGTGACAATGATACTTCTCCACCAAACGACAGACTTGCAATCAGAATCTGAGTCCGACCGAACACAAGCATCAGCTTAGGGCCCAACAGCCCATCTGTCTCTGAGAATCACAGAAACCCAATTGACCTCCTCTGCCCATCCTGCTGGAACATATATAGATATTCATGTCAATTGTAGTAGACCCCCCAGCCACCTATTTGAAAATCATGGGCCAGTTTATCCAGGAGGTCTTGTATCTAGAGATGCATTAATTTTTTCAAGACTCAAGTGGCACATAATCACAGCATGGAACCTCTTATCTAAAAAGACATTACTATTTCAAAGGTCATCCCATTTCTTGGGTGACTTTTCTTTTCTGAATATTTTTCCCACTGCTAAATTTTTTTTAGAAATTGTGTTGTATTTTGAGTTACTATTTTCAAAATATAAAACAATACTTTTTCACTCGTTTATTTCTGTGTTGTTCAAAATTTCAAATTGAAACGGATACTGACTAATGGTGAACTTTCTTTTTCTAATGATTTAATTTGAAAATAAAATTTCACTTTACAAAACTAAAGCTGTGAAAAATGTAAATGAAACAATTTTTAGCATAATTACAAATAAACTTTTTATTTTTTCCTTCAATTCTGTCTACGCGTGGGTGGGTGATGCCTATATACCGAGAATACTGGGAATAATAATGAAAGGATGAATTTCAAACCATATAACTTCTAAAATATTTATAATTTTATAAAACAATATCCTCAAATTCACTTAATCAAATATAAAAGGGATAATTAAGCAAATAAAAAGCTCTTTTTCAGAAAACACCAGAACAAAACTAACAAAATGTTTGTCCAATTGCACAAATCTCTTTATCGTCTGTTCACGTCCATCTCCGTTTTCTTTCTACTTCATTATTCTTGTATGTCTCTTGAGAGACATCTGCTCCATGACATCATGAGCAAACCCCCTCCACCAGTACGCCTCAAATCACGCCACGCACTCTCCCAGCACGCGCATCAGCTTCTGGAAACCGTCCCAAACACCACCTCAAAGCAGATGTGGACCAAGAACCGTTGGAGGGAAGATTGGCAGCAGGCTGACCAACACCGACTGCACAGGTTCATCACCAACCTAGACGACATACCAGGGGCTGAGCTGCCACGAAGGCAATGAACCAATCTGAACCGCCTGAGAACTGGTGTGGGCCGTTTTTCTGCCACAATGAGAGACTGGGGCCTGAGAGAGGGTGCTGCCTATGAATGTGGCCACCCAGAACAGACAGTTACGCACGTCATAGAGGAATGCCCGCTGTTCAAACCACCCAATGGCGAGCAGGGCATAGCGGACCTTGATGACGAGACGAGAACCTGGCTTGCCAAGACCAAGCTGCAGCTTTGAGGGAGCTGGCACAAGAAAGAAGATTCTTGTATGTTGTCTTTTAAGTGAATAAACTAAATCCAAGACATTTGGTTGGAGTAGCAAGACTTTTGGACCATCCTGTATGTAATTATTGCTGCTGTGCTTAAAAGAAAGACTACAAAAAACTTTTATCTAAAAATATAATGGTATATCTTTTATTGTTTGAGTTGTGATGAATGGGTAGTGAGTGAGTGAGAGTTGAAGAGGTTTGGAGTGTGCAAACAGGAATTCAAGAGAGACAAAACGTCAGTTGATTTTTAACCAATTGCTTTGAATTAGACAAGTTAAATAACATTTTTGGATACCAATACATCCTTACTTCTTACATGTTGCCTACACAACGTCCTGTAGACAGGTCTCTTTCTGCTTAGGTAGTTGCGTATTATTTATTTTTAGTCAACGCATGTATTTATTTCTGCTTTTTGCAGCTGACTGTTTTGTTTTAGTTATCGGATGCATTTCCTTTTTGTTATTCCCAGTTCGAGTAGCAAGGTCGTTTTGTTAACTGATATCCAACAGTACTATAATACATTTTTCTGCTTGAAAGCACACCTTTTATTTACAATCAAAAAAAAAAGAAAAAAAAAAGAAGAAAAGAGAAATAACCTAACTTAATATTGATTTTCATTATTAATTTAACTTTGCCCAAATATAAATTCAATCACATTATACATGAGTGAAGAAAAATTAAATATTGTTTAGTCGTTAAACATAATTAAAATCTATTTTATTTGTCCATTCTTTTTATCTATTGTTTGATTTTTGTATAATTTTGGTTATTCAGACTACATTTCTCATCTTGAGTGTTATCATCACAACATTTCGGCCGCCGTAACCTCCGACCTTCTTCAGGTGTATCTCTTCGACTCAGGAATCTTTCTGTCGAACTCGGGAATTTGGACGGAATTTTGAACGGAACCCTTTATTTAATCCACGGGGATAGCATGCTTTTGTTCCGTCAGCCAGGGAGAAGTCTTCAGTAATTCGCAATTCTTCGTATCACCCGCACCGAGGATTGAACCTTCAACCTTCAGATGACTATCACTTAAAACTGAATTTAACTTAGTATTATATCCACTGCGTCATGGGTCCTTGTGGACCTTGGTTTTTTAAGTTCGGATGTTCAAACATAAACCTTTTTGCTCCTCCAGAGAGCCAGAAGCTGAAAGCATTTTGCTCCTCTTATCCAATGGATGCTGTATATGCATCAGATACTTTCACCATAAATTGGACTGGCATTATCAGTTGTATTTGGATCTCTCAGCTTAAATGCCGTTATCAGAAGCCTGGTTGGGATATCAGGATTGCAAGTGTGTAGTATTATTTGGATTATTCGAACTACTGTTCTCGGATGTTATTCTCACAACGGTTCGGCCGATATAACCTCTGACCTTTAAAGGATTCTGTTCGAAATTTCGTACAGATTCCAGAGTTCAACAGAAAGATTCTAGAGTGGGACAAGATGCACCTGAAGAATGTTGAAGGTTACATCGGTCGAAACATTGCGAGAATAACATCCAAGATGAGAACTCTAGTTCGAATAATACATTATAAATCCTCATCTCAAAAATTCTGAAAAATAATAGAAATATTTATTTTTCAAAGACCGTCTTGAAAAGTTACCATCATGTTTATCGGTTTCTATTTTATATTGACTTTATACATTTTTTAATTTTTATTTTTTGAGGTTCCAATTTCCTGGTTTTGCTTATTAAGTCTTCATCATTCATATATTTTATAGCCTTCGAATGTTCTACCAATTGTTTCAATGTGCTTCAATTTTACATTTCAGAAAATCAATGAAAATAGGGTAAAAAAATTTATATATTTTATTGAAAGAAAATAATGGTAGTAATTTTTCTTTCTTTGGTCATATTTCTGGGAATTTATTTAAAAAAAAAAAAAATTTTATGAGTAGTCACATTTTATTAAAATTTTTATTTTACATACAAAATGTTGGATGAACTTAATTATTGCTGAACTTAATTTGGTTTATTGAAAAATTAGTTTTGTGAGTATAATGTAGACATTTTCCATTAAAACTATGCCTTTCAAAATACTCTCTTTTTCACACATACAAATTTCTTTCTTCCTCTTGACATTTTAAATGGGATTCTTCTCTTTTCTATCGTTTCTTGCTTTCTTTTGTTTTAAACTTTTAACCAACTCAATAGGCTTCCAAGAAATCATTTCAAATCATATTTGTTTATATTTTGTATAATTTAATTTGCAGTTTTTAGAATGATTAAATTTGAAGCCGAAAATAACTTCAATGATTGTTAAAAATGCAGAAAATCTCAAGACAAATTTCAAAATGCCAGCCAATACCAATTTATATCTGATCTTATTTTTTTATTTAAAAGTTTTTGGGTTTAGTTTTTTCTTGATATTATTCATTGCAAGACAATTTTATCCAAAAAGTCAAGAGATTTCACTATTTCTCACAGGAAAACTTAGACTGTCATTTTAATTTTATTTTTCGTTTAGTATATTAAAATTCAATATTTTCAAAAAATTATTTTGTTTGTTTTTTTACAAATACTTAACAATTTTTTTTATATATTAAAAATTTAAATATTTTCAAACTTAATTAAAAAAAATAAAAAACCCAAAGAAAACATGAAATTTCTGTGTTTCTAACTTGATTCTTGCAGTCTTCTGATAAAAATTCTCGTTTGACAAAAAGTGTGCCTGTATTAATCTCATTTATGGAACTTGTGGTCAAAAATATGCAGTTTTTACATGTTGAACATAAACTTTTAAAAATATATATATTCTAGAAAATACATTTTTTTTATTCACAAAACTTATTGTGCATTCATCTTAATAAAAATATATCAACTTAAAATCAACTGCCCAAAAGATGGTTAACAAACGATAACTATAATAATGATATTCATTTTTGCTAAAAGTTGATATATTTTCTTTTTTTTTTTAAATTTTTTCTTTTCTTTTTTTTATACATTTTTAATAAATATGAAACCTATCTATCTATTTAGCATACTATTATCTATCTATTTAGCATACTATTATCTATCTATTTAGCATACTATTATCTATCTATTTAGCATACTATTATCTATCTATTTAGCATACTATTATCTATCTATTTAGCATACTATTATCTATTTAGCATACTATTATCTATTTAGCATACTATTATCTGTTTAGCATACTATTATCTGTTTAGCATACTTTTTAAAAAGTTATGATGTTTGGGGAGCTTCTATGTATGCACATTGAAACATATGATTGGTTGACAAAAAAGAATAGGCAGAGTACACATTATTAAGACAGTAGCTTTTATGATGTCAATACTCGAGTTTGAATCTCACGTAAGTTTAAAGGATTTATTTTTGGAACTGGATACATGTTTTATAAATTGAAAGAAATCAACATAACCTAATATAACATAAAAAAAAAAAATATATATATTTTTTTTAAATAAGTGACCGCCCCCCCCCCTTTTTTTTTTATAATCCACAAAAAATAGACATAAAGAGCATTCGGCATTAGTTCAAAGTAAATTATTTTTACATAAAAACAGCATTTTAAATGTGTTTTGTCAATAAAAACAATATGTAAATACATTTATTGTTTTTAATGTACAATATGACAAAAGAATGAAATGGCTGAATGGTGTACGAATGAACCAAAATGCATTATGGTAGAAATTTAATTTTGTAATGAAATTAATGTGGGGTGGATATTCACTGACTTGTTTACTTTTCCACGGTGTGTGATTGTTTAGAATTTACAATGTCGAACCAAATCAGCACCTCAGAAGTATATTGATCTGAAAATAGTCAGAAAGACTCACTAAAAAATTCTAATTTTCTATCCACGATTAAAATAAATAAATAAAAAATAAAAATATGCATAACTAGAAGTCTGTGTAATAATTTTAAGTTATTTTATTAGAAAACAAAAATAACTAATAGTGAATTAATGATATGTCATTTTGCAAATTAGTTAGCTTGAATATGTCTATTGCGTGGACATGTTCAGTATATTAGGAAGCTGACGTTCTATTTTGTATATGAAATTAGGGTTTTAATTTCACTGCCAGTGCAAAAAACTTCCCAATTTTATAAACGGATGTTTACAAAGAAACTTCATTATCCCTAATAATCGTTAAGTTAAAATAATTTCAAGAATTTTTTTCCAGGAAACCCAAAAGTATGAAATAGAAAAATTGTTTCCCTTTGTTTTCTCATAAATATTTTTTGATTCACCAAATTTTTTTTTTCTTATTGTAGGTTTGGTAACAGAAGAGAATCCCTACAGAAGATTTGATGCTTGAATTCTGGGGTCGTTTAAACTTTATTTTTTCTGTGTTCGCATTTTTCTTTTTTTTCTTTCTTCTCTCTTCTAGAAAAGGGAGTTACACAACTTTTTCTAATATTCTTTTAAAGTCTTCATTTCTAACAACAAAAAAAGTTTTTTGGTCTTTTAAAAAAATATTTTAAACACAAGACTTAATTAAATCTCCAAAATTAACAATCTAATTTTTTCCGCAATATTTACTAAAATATTTTTTTTTAAATATCTGTAATTTTATTCTCTAAGATGTTTTTTTTTCATTTGAAATAATCTTTCATTTATTTTTTTTTAATGATTATCTGTTTGAAATTACTTGTGTTGTAACCTATTATGATTTTTGTGAAATTTGTAGCGTTATACATTCCAACATGTCATTAGAAGGTGAGATGAACTGAGACAAAAGTTAAATAAAGTTTATGCTTTTCAAAAAACTCGACATTGGAAATGACATTTGAATCTAACCACTAAACCAACACAGAGGAATCCTGTTGATTCTCTATTTTTCTGATTAAAACGAAGCTTCTAACAATTTGTAAACAAAACGAAAAGGCAGAGGAAAAAATTAAAGGAGTTTATTTTTATCTATAAGTTTTCTACCACTGCTTATCTCCCTTGGATTGTAATTTTTTGAACAAAAATAATAAACTATTTTTCTGGTTCGTGTTGTTTTTTTATTTTTTTGTTATGCTGGATTATGCAAGTTTGTTGCGACTTATCCATATACAGAGTGCAATATTTTATTGGTCCCTCGATTTATAAAATCGGGGGACTTATGTTGTGAGGCATGTCCGTCCGTCCATCCGGATTTTTCTCTGCAACCATCCATTGAATTTCTCTGAAATTTTGCATGAAGTTGTAACTTTGGTCAGGTTAAAAAGTGACATTCTCCGATTTAAAAAAAAATCTGGTTAGCTCCCCAGGGGGTCAAAAGGCCCCGAAATGGCAAAAAATGACATTTTTTGCCCCATAACTTTTCATCCATCCATTTAATTTCTCTGAAACTTGGCCAAAATGTGGAGGCAATTGTTCATAATTGAAAATAAGTATCGCTGACCTTGGAAAAAATATGGTTTGCGCCCCCAGGGGGTCAAAAGCCCCCAAAATGGCAAAAAATGACACTTTTCTCCCATAACGTTTGATCCATCCATTCAATTTTTCTGAAACTTGGCCAAAATGTAGAGGCAATGTTCTGGATATAAAATGAGCATCTTTGACCTCAGAAAAATTCTGGTTCGCGCCCCCAGGGGGGTCAAAAGGGGGTCAAAATTCGACTCACATACAGGGGGACCACGCACGCATGGCTTGTTTACTTTCGTTTTCATTTTTTTTTTTTTTAAACACTATTTTTATATTTTTTTTTTTTTTTTCTGAATAACAATGAACAGTTTTTAAACTCCAAATTTGTAGAAGATGTATGGAGTCCTTGGAATCTGTTTCAGAAGGGAAAGATCCAAAAGGACTTGACAGATTCAGAATTTGACTATAAGCAGACGATCAAATACTGATAGTATGCTTGGGTTGGATTTCAAAAATCTAGTCAATCATCAACAATGATCCCTGCTGTAAATCACCTTCCCCATTTTGTGGATGTTCTACTCTTTTTTTGTTTATATTTTACCATATCTCTTCAAATGGTATCGATAGTTCCATGTCTCCATTCCCAGATATTATTACCCATTTATATATAACTAGCGTAAAGTTGATGGATCGGGTCCTGAAAGTGGTTGAGAGAATAAAAAGTCAAATAAACATAGATGAAATGCTGTTTTGTTTTATGCCTGGGCAAAGTACAATTATATTTATCCTGAAACAAATGCAAGAAAAGTATCTTGGTATAAGAAAAACCTGTATTTTGCTTTTGTGGATTTGGAGAAAGTTTTTGATGTTGTCTGATGAGCTTTGCATGAATTGGAGGCAAGCGAGTAGTTAGTGAAAGTCGTTCAAGCCATGTACAGAAATATTCAGTCGGGTTAGAATTAACAATACATTTAGATCCGGAAGAGATGCTTTATGCTGATGATTTAGTGCTTACGTGGGAAACAATGGAAGGTCTACTTGTTCAGTTGGATTTAGAGGAATGCTATGGAAAGTAAAGGTTTGAAAGTGATGATCTGTGGTTGTAGTGTTGGAAAGCCCTCAGAAAGAGGGAAATTCCTTCTCAGTTTGCCAAAAGGGATTTGGGAACGACTCAATATTTCAAAATTACTTGTAAGCATTTCGTACACATGAAGTGCAGTGGAATTACCGGTAGATTGAGAGATGATAACCAGTTTGTGTGCAGGAAGTGTAAGACAATGGAGATGAATGAGAACAGGCATCAGCAGCAGCTCACATTCTATTTGCAGTACAGCATCAGCTCTATTTCTAGCACTAAGGCTAAATAACCGTTGCTATATTCAAAACACTAATGTATGGGTCATCATCATCACCATATACTGCAACAAGCCGACCCTTAATCCACTTCAAGATGGCTGACGACCTTCCGATACTACCATCATCTACAACGGCTCCATACCTATTCACTCCTACTCAATACTAGCATCATCATCTACCTGAGCGGCTCTTCTTATCTACACCTGGCAGCAGAGATCCTGCCCTCTACGACTAACGGCAGTTTCTGAACCTGTCTGCAGTAATATAATCATTATCTATTGCAGTAGCGCTGTTACTGTTCTAATCTAGCAGCAAGGATCCTGTCTGCTACGATTTTCAGCAGTTTCCGATTCTGTCCGCATCATCATCATCATCATCTACTACTACTACAGCATCTCTTAGAGACCTATTTATTTCTATAAAATAAAAACGCTCTAATCTTTATTGTACACTTTAGTTTCTCTTGCTTTTGTTGTCACGTTTCATCACACCTTTTTTTTTTTTTTTTTTTTTTTTTTTTAACTTATTAGTCGTTGTACACTAGACAACCGGCTCTTACCATCTGTGCTACTACTCTTGCTGCAGATGTAAAATGATGTCAGTGATGTAATTCTTGTCCAACCATAACAATGGGAACTATGCTGTCTCTGGGATGTGTTTGTTTTGTAGAAATGTACAACCCTCGGACAGCTAGCATAAACTCTTATCAACAAACAAGACTGATGTATGGTATATTTTAGACAGGTTTACTGTTCATCGACAAAGGTAAAATTCTAAAAAAAAATGAAAACATTGTTTCAGAAAAAGGCAGGGCAGTAACAAGGAGTTTACTAAAATCTAGCTAATAAAATTACAGAATAGAAAATATTTGATGATACTAGAAAGGAAAAAAATATAAATATGTTAGTAGATAGGCATATTACAAGCGGTATAATTGAGATTCACACGTGGTGAAAAGGGTAAACAAAATTTGTTTAGTTAAAAGAAATGATACAAAAATAATACTAGTACTATTTAAATCTATTTTAAGGGAGAAGAAAGGCAATAATTCTTACCGGCAATGCCTAAAATGTTGAGATATTTAAAGAGATAGAGATCTCGCCATGAAGCTTTGTGAAGAAAGCAGCTAAAAGACGACACATCGGAAGAATCTCTTGCCGGTGACGGTTAAAAGAATTCCCTTAAGAAAAAAGGTCCGGCAAAGGGAGATAAATGCTAGGGGATCTATTTTACGCTAGAAAGCACAGGAACCTCTGATGCTTGTGGAAAATTATAGCATTGTTCGTGTTCTTCACTTGGAGTTCTGTCAGCATCGATCCTCACTTTGAAATATACACACCATCTTGTATTGTCTCACTTAAAGTACTAGTCCCATAACTTAAAGTACTAGTCCCATGCATTTCTTATGTTGTTACTATTTACTTACGAAGGCAGAGTTAGACACGAGGTCGGTTTTTAATGTGGAGGAAATCCAGCTTCCCAAAAAGGGACACTCTGGATTGGAACAAAAATTTAAATTGCCTCAGTCTAGAAGGACTTCTCATTCACTGACCGAGGACAAAATAGATTAAGTGTAGCATCGAAACAGAACACTTTGTTCCTAACCAAAAGGTCTTTGATTCTTCAGTCTTTTACAAAGAAAGTTATATTTTTATGTAGCAAATGAAAAAGTTTCATGCTCCAAAACATTCGCTTGTAAATTTCTTTACAATAATCTAACATGAAATTATTTTGTCAGATTTTCGAAATCAAACCCAAATAGCATTTCTTATATTGTTACTGATCCCAACATTAAAGTTTCTCACAGTGGAGGAAACTGATACAGATAAGAAAATATAATTCGCCTTTCGCTTTAAAAATGCACTGCTACTGCTAATATAAACAATAGAACATAATCTTACCCCCCCCCCCTCCCCACACACATATATATGAATACATATACATACGCATTCTCTGCCGACACTGTGACGCTAGGGCTGCTGCTGTTGCCTGTTTGTCTCACGACTCCCATATAAATAAACACATACATTAATTCACCATTAATGTTACGAGCAAAATATGCTCCTTCCATGTTCTCTCGGGTCGCATATTTTTGCTAGTATATATAATGTAGATGTTGAGTTTGCTAATGAACAAACAATTGTGACAATTTCTTGTTGGCGTATGCTACCCCCTCCCCCCAAGGAGGAGGTAATGCTTAGGGAGATGGCCTCATGACAACAGAACAGATACTACACTACCCCTCCCTGCCAATAAAAAGGAAGAGGTAATGCCTGGGAGGGTGGTAGATACTACACTACTTCTCCACAAAAATAGGAGATGGTAAACCCTGGAAGGATGGTATCATATAACAACAGAACAGATACTACACTATCCATTTTAAAAAGTAAAAGGTAATGCTTGGAAGGATAGTATAGTAACAAACGCACATATACTATACTAGCTCTACCCATAGGAGGAAGTAATGCCTGGGAGGATGATATCATGACAACAGAACAGATACAACACTATCCCCCCTCCATTTGAGCACTGAAAAATAGTATATTAGTCTGAAAGAGTATATAGTACACTGAATTAGAGCATTAAAAGATAGTACAATATTAATAGAAGTGATAGTATAGATTCGGTTTCAGACACACAGATACCAAATCTCCATTAGTAAATAGATACACATCACCATTGCTAGCGTTGCTCTCTTCTATGTGAGAACAGAAAATCAATGTGCGTACATGTATATATCAGTTTCACATATATCATCACACATGGAAACATATTCTGTAGGTCAACAACAATATTTAACGTTAGTATTTCTGATAGTGTTACACATAATAGTTGCTAGTTGTTGCTCATCACCAATAAAATAAATCTGAAAAAAAAAAAAAACGGTAAAATAGAAAGTATTCACTTTATCATGGCCGCCGTATCGGAAATTGTTAACCCCCCCTCCAAAAAAAAAATCCCCATTTATTTTAGGCCACATAACTTTTGGGGAAATTCTTATTTTTTTATCATTTACAAAAAACAGTTTGAATTTATTATTTGTTAATAACTCTTTTGTTACTTTGTAATATAATTATATTAGATTATTAAACTATTTAGAAATATTTTCAAAATAAAAAAAAACATTCTAATTATCAAAAAAAGTTTCATTTGATTATTTGTTAAAATATATTTTCAAGTAGAAATATGTTTCTAATTATAAAAAACAAGTTTGATTTTATGATTTGCAAATAATTTAACAAATTGTTGACAAATTTTTATTTGCCGCCCAAAATAGTTAATCGGGGACTTTTTTGGATTAACACAGGTTCGCAATTTTCGATTTCAGATATGGCAGTCATGATGAAGTGACTCCTCCTATTTTACCAAAAAAACTTAGGATTGTCACCTTCAGCAGGGAATAAAAAACCCATTCTATGACAAACGCATCCACAAACCTCAAAGGTAAGCATGTCGCCTGCCTCATGTAATTCCTGCAGAAAGATTTGTGGGAAATACGAATGTTGCCTGGAAAATGTATTTGTTTGTTCGTTTGTAAAGCAAGTCGTACTTCTGCATAGATCTCACGAAGATCGTGCCTCATGACTATCTGGTCTGCATGAAGTCCTCGTTGGTCACAGCTATTCGTTAACCTGAATTCAAACTAAATCTTGAATGACGTAAAGGTTTTTATGGTTAAGCCTTCATAAACCAGCTTTATAAAAGAGAGGAGTATAAGAACGAATCTGAGTATTAGCAACCAGATCTGTCCTATAATTAATACAAGAAAAGAAATAAGGAAACCTCACGAAACATTTCAACGGCTTGCAAACAAATCCTACCATGAAGTCCATCTCTAACCTACCTCCAATCGATGCAATTAATCAACCACCCAATTTTGCAACCATACTCATTCGCTTACACAAACACATAGAACATCCTAGAACACGGTTGTTGCAAATGTGATAGATTCACATATCTCATATGCACACATAGAAACACCACACTTTGCTGATCATCAGAGCAATAATTCATTTAATGATAATAGGAAAACATATTCCAAAAACACAAGAAAGAAAGATGGGAAAAGTTTAAGAAGAAGTCTTGACAGAAAATAACAGCAAGCCAAAATACATGAAAAAAAAACTCACATGCAGAATGCTAACAAAAATTCAGGACCCCCCGCCCTCCTAAAAAAAACCTGCTCCCGAAATTTGAAACGACTTTTCAAATGCTCACTTATAACTCAATCCCAACTGAGTTAGCTTAAACCAACTTCAAGTGCAAAGCAAAAACTTTAATGGAGGAATTTCCTGCAAAAAAAAATCTTGAAAAAAACAATTCATAAATTATTAATTCTGAAGAATATATGTTAGAAAAATGTCAAATTCATATAAAAGTTTAATACGAAGATATGGTTAGTTTAAAATGCTAACTACTGTAAACAATAAACATAGAATTATCCTTAAATGCGAACTTACATGACCTAAATTTCAGAAAGATAAATGGTTCCATCATGGATATTATTATTCTTTAGTTTTTAGCAAAAAAATTTTTCCTGAATTTAATTGGACAAAAATAAAATGAATAATTAGATATTAAATCTGATCAACTATAATTTTAAATTTTATTTTTGCAACTATAAAGTTTATATATATACAGGGCGTTATGGAGCCCTACAAAAAGGAGCACGCTCCTTTTTGCTGGAGCGAAGGAGAGGAGGGCTCATTTTATATTCAGAGGGAATGGAGCGGGAGCAACTCCATTTGAGACTAAAGAGCGGTGGTTTTATCGCTCCTCGCTCCAAAATTATTTGATTTTTTTTCTTTTAAACATTAGTTTTTTATTCAGCAATGAAAAGGAAAAGAAAGTCTCAGAGTTTACTCTGAGTTATTTTTTAAAATTATATCAGTGGTAAATGTATATGAGATAGGGAGGGAGAGAGAGAGGGAGAGGAAGGGAGAAAGAACGAAAACAGAACATTTGAAGTTCTCAGATTTTTACATGAACATGTTAAATTTTTGATGGGACAGTTTTCTTAAGGCAGGAGACAATTTGGCAACAAATGTCTTCAAATGTGCCAGTGAGTCTATAGATGTCTTAGAAGTTATTTTCTTATAGATTTGAACTTTTTTGTATTTATGACAAGGATGTTTATTGCTGATTGAATAAATAAGCCCATTTTTTTTAAATTCGTGTTTTTAAATAAAGAATTTTAGGTTCAATTATACTATAGGGGCCGTTGGCTTTTCTTGTCCATTTCGATCGGTATTCACCCAAATGTTCGATAAAATCGATTTTTGGCGTGAAATGGTACATTTTGTCCTGACAAAAAATTCTAATTTATTTTTTAGCATATATCAAATTGAACTTTTATGTCATATTTTTACCCGTCGTCTTTTCAGCGACATTTTTTGTTATTCTGAAATTCACGACTAGTATGTTTTAACCTTTTCATGTTTGCTTTTAAATTCGTTAAATTCCATTAAAACTTCCTTTTGTAAATAGAATGTTCAAAGTTTGTTTTTTGTGTGTAATAAAATGTTAAAGCAGTAAAAAATATATTTATTCCAAGGAAAAAAACAATAAAAACCAACATGGCCGCCAGCGATTAAAACCTGGAATTAAAGTTAGATTCTCAACACTTTAAAAAGTAAAGGAGAATTTTATTTCAGGACCAAAAATACAATTAAGACCAACAATCAGTTTCATCCTAAATTTGGACGAATACCAAGTGAATACCAAGAAAACAGGGGTCTCTATTCTACAATTAAACCGATGTTTATACTTAATTAAATTAAAGAAAATATCTTAAATTTTAATTTTAAAAAGATAATAATTAGACTTTCTGACTAATTTGTTGTTCTTTTAGAACCGAAAGTAGATTAGATATCTTTCTTAATCTTAAAAAATCTATTATCGAATATTAAAATTGTAAAAAGTTTGCTTTTGTTAGAGATTTCAAATATAGACGTTTTCACCTTTTTTATTCAATTTTTTAATTTTAATAAATGTTTTTGCCCGACCTAGGAAAACTTGCTCCAGTTAATTTTTCGGGGGAGGAAAATTTGACCCGATATTTTTTCAACTCCCAAGGTCTAGGCACGATATTTTGTATGAAATTTTAAGACATTAAATCGATCTCTGAATTGTTTATTGACAATTTATTAATATTTTTTGTCCAACTTATGAAAAATATTTTTTTTGTTCAATCTTTAAAAATTAAACTTCATTGGTTTTTTTTTTCGCCCCAAATTGTACTATAGAAAAGAAAAAGATAAATCGATTTGTTTGAAAGTACTTGCACGTTTCTCTGTTATAAATAATAATATATATTATCCAATATAGTTACGTTCGTAAAATAAACAAATATTAAACAACAATACGACGATTAATGGCTGTCTCTCCTCTCCCAGAGAAATGTTTTCTTTAAAAAGAAAGTAATCACTAATAATGTTTAAAAGTAAAACTTTATTTACTTAAAACAAATCTAAATTCCTTTCCAAAATAAATAGAAAAAATATCGGGTCAAATTTTCCTTTCCTGAAAAAATAGGTTGTTAATGTAATGAAAATTAAAATTGTTTTAAAATACTTCAGGGATTTTTCTATTTCTATTTTATACCTCAGTAAACGAAAATTTACGTATAATCCTATACTTTGTCCGACATGTTCTCCTATAACTCTACAAAATATTAGCGAGATTTTGTCAAATATTATCTTACAGTCTTACACTTAAAGTGACATCCCAACTCATATTGATGAGATCCTTTGATGCCCACCCCTATCCTTTGGCCACTCATTGGCAGAATAGAACGTTTATGAAAGAAGGTATAGTTTCATTATGGAACGCTGAAAAAGAGCCGCTCCTTTTTTATAGGAGTTGGAGCAGGCGCGGCTCCTTTTTGAAAATGGGACGCGTGAGAGGAGCCAGCTCCAATTTTGGGCGTTGGAGCAGGAGCGGGAGCAGCTCCAAAAGTAGTGGAGCATGTAAAGCCCTGTATATATATATATATATATATATATATATATATATATATATATATATATATATATATATATATATATATATATATATGAGAGAGAGAGAAACATACACTAGGTTGTAGCTATGTCTGGTGAGTAGAGATTGGGTTGCAATTCAAATTCACATTTAATATCCACACTTGGCTGCAACAGGAGCAGTGTGAAGGGACGTATTACCCTGAGGCAAGAGAACACGTCCCCAGCTTCCCTCAGCATTTTAACTGGATTGCTTTCTTCTGTTGTGTTAACGATGATGCGTATTTACCGATATAATCGTGTGGTGAGTTGAGATTATTCTTTAGTTAATATTGGCTGAGAGAATGCTGGGAATTGCTAACAGACAGACGTCAGTCTCTATATCACTAGTCAGCTGCCTTGCTTGGTTGCGATACGAGTTAATACTTTTAGAAATACGATTAAGATTCTACTAAGTGGAAAATTTTGTTATAAGAACAAAACATCACCGGGAAATTATTTTATCGGAAAATCATTTTGCCCTTCTTATTTTCTTTGCTCAGCCAAAATATCAATTCTTGTTTAGAAAAAAGATTTCTTGTGACATTCCCATATTCTCTTTGAGGCGTTTCTTTGCCAAAACATCAACCTTCTATAGACAACGGAATTTGGATATGAAAGTTAGGCGCTTGCTGCCTTTCCCTCAACACTCTTTTGATTAATTGTAAGTAAATGTTCGTGTGTGGTCCTGTTTCGGACACACATTAATCATTGTCAGTAGCTTAGATTTGAAACCCTAAGGAGTAGGGGCGAGTAATAAAAAAGAAAACTAAGTTTTGTGAATTCTTATTTCATCGTAATAGGATCTCGCTATTTCATTTTCGAGTTAAATTTTTTGTTAATTCTTTTGTAAATTTCCACCCTAATTCTTTATTCTATATTCAGATTATGTTTACCCCAACTATTTGATCTAATGTTGTAGAATCAAATTGACACTTAGTAATAGTTGATAGGAAAATTCTTACTTGAATGAATCACTATTTATAATTATAATATCTACTCATGGACTAGCAACCAATAAAAACCCAGCGAATCGACTTGCTCAACTAAGCATAATGGAGCGCCCTAGCATGCTTATAAACAAACTTTCTAGGCTGCTATCTTAGTTTCTTTAGTTTGAGCTCAACTGGTCAGACTATAACAAGTACCCCACACGCTCCTTCCTGGCGACGGCATCAAATGTAATGAGAACCGTCCTCGGCGCAGGAATCCTTCCAGACTGTGAACACCCTACTTGGGCCCGTGATGTCGTAGTGGCAGAAAAGAAAGATGGTTCGAACCTCCTCCCGGTCGGATGAATGATGATTGCTTCGCTGGTCCGCTGTGAAGGCAAAGTTACACAAACAACGAACTGACAATAGGAATAATGCAACAACATCGGTTAGGTCTTTTCGTAAGCAATAATTATTTAACAAGAGAAACAATTGTTTTTAAACTTCAACTCAAAGTCTGTTTTTCGATAATGGCTTTGTTTACTAACTATCTCGTCTCTCTGTGTATCCTCTATTTACGATTTCCCAGTTGTTAATTAAGTTGTAACTTGTCTACTGAAAACGGTGTGTGGGGGGGGGAGTCTCATGGTCCTGCCGTCCCGAACGAGAGCGCGTTCGCGCGTGCTCCCGCCTGGTCGGCACGTTCGTCTTGGGCAAATTCCAATTTCTAACTCCCCGTAACGTCTTCTCGTTTCAACAACAAAAACGAAAAACGTACAACTCATACCCTTTCTTTCTTCAGCCCATTTCTCCATTCCCTCCTTCTCTCTCGGGGTCAGGGTGGGGCATACTGACCTACTCTCCCTCTCCCCTCTCTCTCTGGTTGGGTTGTTTTCTTTCCTGTCACTGTAAAAGACCTGTTCTCCCTCTCTCTCTACCATGGGGGGAAGGGAGTGACCAAAAGACTCTTGACCAAAATTGTACGGCCGTTATCAACATTCCAGCTCTCTCTGGACTTGCTCTTCCATTGTATCTGGATGATTACATCTGACGGCTTACACACTTTTTCCCGCCAGCCCGGCGCCTACTCTGGCCAATGTTTGGACAGTCAAAATATGTACTAGTTCTTAGATCTCCACTTGTTTCTACGTAGGGCCTGATTTTCCTGATGCATATTAGTGCGCCCTAAAGGGGCAGATTGCGTCGGCTACAATCACTGTTTCACAAGACAGCTGAGCAGTGACAAGTAAATTCTATAAATGTCGAATCAGGGTAGTTTGTCCTATCACTGTGGTGCTATGTTCGTATTTGTTGTTATTTAATGAGTAGCGTAGTTCTTTTATTTCCAAGATTCTTCAGTCATTCCGTTGTATAGCTGTTCTATGTTTTCTTTAGTTCTTTTAGTGGCTTGGTATACTACGCTTGTTTGTAGGTATTTTATGATAAAAGTGCACACAGATTTTACTTTGCAGTAAGTTTATGCTTACTATACTATACAGATGAACACAAAGAATATGATTTGTTGATATGCAAATGGGTAAGAGGAAGTGAGAGAGGCTGGGTGTCATTAATGATAGATAAATCACCTGTCTGTTGAAAGACACATACAAGCATAAAAGTAATTATATAACTAACTTGATTTGAATAATATATGGGTTTATAATACATATGTATTACTAATAGAGAGGTGGTATCTATCTAAAACCGAAACTATACTATTACTTCTATTAACATAATATTGTACTACTATTACTAACGGAGATTTGGTATCTATATGTATGAAACCGAACTATACTATTACTTCTATTAATATAATATTGTACTACAATTACTAACGGAGATTTGGTATCTATATGTCTGAAACCGAACTATACTATTACTTCTATCAATTGTACTATTGTACAATTGATAGAAGTAATTACTATCTTTAATGTTCAATTCAGTTTACTATACTATTTCAGACTAATGTACTATCCTTCAATGCTCAATTCAGGGGGGGGGGGTTGTAGTGTAATATCTGCTATTTGTCATGTACCATCCTCCTAGGAATTACCTCCTCATTTGAGAGGTAGTGTAGTATCCGTTCTGTTGTGATAAATCCATCATTCCAGACATTACTGCCTCCTTTGGGGGATAGTGTAGTATATTTTCGGTTGCTATAAGACCATCCTCCCAGCATTATCTTCTCTTTTGCGGGGCAGTGTAGTATATATTCGTTCGTCATGATACCATCCTTCCAGACATTAGCTCCTCCTTTGGGATAGTGTAGTATATATATCTTCTTTTACTAGTGAGTCAGCACTTATCAAGGCCCAAAGGCCACTCGAGGATAAGGGTTAGTGAGATTGTCAGTTGAATGATGACCAATACTATGAGAGGATTCGAAACGATGGGTGGAATTGATTATTTAAGTGCACGGCTCGACAAGAATTTGTTAACATTGGACTTGAAAACGATGATGTTGTAGTCAGCTGAGAATCAACCCCATGGTATCGTATTCCACAGAGGAGAAGTTCTTAGGAAGAAACTTTGTTCATGGAAGTTCTGTTTAGTTTTAGATACACAGAGGAAGGAAGGAAAATTCTTTATAGTGGTTGTAGCTAGACGAGTTTTTATTGCAAATGTTTTACGAATGAGGGAGGTGAGAGATTGGAGCTCAGTCGAGCACTTACCATGAAAATAACGATAGAATAGAGAAAGACTAGCAACGCCTCTTCTGTGAGAAAGGGGTTGCAGGGAAAAGAAGAGATCTTCCCCCATTAGATTTCGAAGTCGTCAAGACAAAAAAAAAAATTCATGATTCCAAAGAAAAATGTCAAAATTACTTACATCTGATAATCGAAGGTGTTCGACAGAGTGTGGCATTCTGGTCTTCTACACAAACTTACGGTTTATGGTATTGGTGGTAAGGTTTTTGACATGATTGGGTCTTTTCTTTCTGATCCATTAAAAAAAATCGCTACAATAACAATGATAAAACCAACTAAAACGAAGGCTTCTTCAATGTTATCTATGTCTGAAAGTAAATTAAAAAATGTTTGTTTGTCATGATACCACCCTATTAGGCATTACCTCCTCCGTTTTTTCGAGGGAGGTAGTGTAGTATCTGTTCTGTGATCACGATACCATCATCCCAGGGATTACCTTCTTCTTTTTGGAGGAAAGTAGTTATATACTAGAAAAAATATGCGACCTCAGGTCACATATTTTTGCTAGTATTTTTAATGTAGTAATGAATGAAGTTGAGTTGAGTTGTTTTTTGAGTTAATTTAGCGTTGGTGAAAGTAGTGCTTGAGAACAACGAGTTGACGTATGCCCAGAAAGGCATGAATTACATAAAGATACGTAAAGGGGGCAGTGTAGTATATGTTCTGGTGTCATGTACCATCCTCCCAGACATTACCTCCTCCTTTTGTGGGGAGGGAGATAGTATAGTATCTGTTCTGTTATCATGAGACTATCATCCCAGGCATTACTTTCTCCTTTGCAGAGTAGTGTAGCATCTGTTCCGTGGTCATCATACCATCCTCCAATTCCATAAACAAAAAGTACAAATGTTCCCATGACAATAAGAAAACACACATGTTCCAGAGACAAGAATTAGAGCACGTACCAACATGCAGAAATTTAAATGTAATGTGAACAAACATCTTGCTGCACAACTCCCCACTTAGGATGCCCCTATGATCTAACCACTAATTCACAGTAGTCCCTTACGTCTCAGTGGCAGTGTGCCTTGTTTGGGGTGAATTGAAGTAAAAAAATATATATATATATGCGAATGCACGGAATATGTAAATTTTACTAACATGAAACTTGTCAGCCCTCTCTCTACGAGGCTGAATAATGGCAGTCGGCGATCTGAAGGTTGAAGGGAAAACTGCACACGAGACAAAAGAAAACGTTTGAGTCTTGATCACATGACTAAAACCTAATGGGAAATCGCAGGAAGTTTGTTCGTTAGTTAAAGATAATCTTGCAAGATAGCAACACCTTTATAAAATTATCTACCAGATAAGAAATTCACCGTTATAGCAATTCCATGCTGGAATCGGGTTTGGAATAATGTTTATTATTCAAGCATTTCAACTTGATTAAAATTTACCCCTCAACCCTCGATTCAAGAAATGAAGGAAACAAAAACGCTTTAAATACTTGATTTTGTATATATTTTGTAAACGGTATTTTGTAGATTTAGCTGGATCTGAAAAATCATCTGAGAATTCAGGTGAACGGTTCTGAGAGGGTTGTGCTATAAACAAAAGTTTAATGGTACTAAATTTTTAATGGTTTCTGTAATATTTTATTGTGTAATTCTTTAATGGGTTAATGGTACTGAATATTTAATGGTTTCTGTGAGGGTTGTGCCATCAACAAATGTTTAATGGTACTAAATTTTTAATGATTTCTGCAATATTTTATTGTGTAATTCTTTAATGTTTTAATGGATCTGAATATTTAATGGCGTCTGTGAGAGTTGTGCTATAAACAAAAGTTTAATGCTACTTGGCCTGGTGATTAGCAAATTCAATGATGGTATCAGGTAAGTTGTGAAAGGTTGTCAGCATTCTTTCTTCTTTTCCTTTAAATTTTATTTTGAGTTCGAATAATCTCCCAGGAAATATATTATTTTAATATGAAATCCAAAAGATTACCCCTGCTTCAAAAATAGTCTGAATTCAGCTTGCCACATATACAGATCAGCAATAGAGCTATGTAATAAATCTATGTGTGAATTTTTATTACTGGAATTGTAAAAATAGAACATTTAATAGGAGAAAAAAAACTGGGAAATATGAGAGAGAGAGAGAGAGAGGGAGAGAGAGGGGGGAGTGGAGAAGGAGCGAGAGGTGGAGAGAGATTGAAAAAATACAAAAGGAAAAGATGGTATTATATGAAAAAGAAAAATTGAGGAAATAAAATAAAAACAAAAGAAGCATTACCTGCTCGTTTTTCTCTCATTATTTGATTCCACCTTAAAATCGACAACGCTAAGCAGTTCTATTATAACTCTGATCCCATGACTATAATTCAAACTTACATATATTTAAATATTTTTACTTTAATTTTTATAATTAAATTAAATTTTCTTCGAGATTTTAGTCCTGTGTTTGTAGTTTGTCGCTACTTTGAGAGAATGAATTTTTTGGAATCCATGGAATCTTTTACTTTTTTTTGAAAAATTTTGTTGCGTTTTATAGATGTAAACAATAAGCGTAACTTGTATCACAAGCCGAACTTTTCAAATTGAGCGGGAAATATTCCTATAAACCAAGAAATGAGCTTCAGATTTGATTTCTTTGTGAGCTTTTGTAAGAAGTCATGCGTGGATCCAGCTGTGTACAAACGTGTTTTCAAGATTTGTGAATTGGCTATCGAAATATGCATTTCTGATTTGAATTGTGTTTGTGAAATAATATTAAAGGTTGGACAATTGATACAAAATGGGACGAAAAAAGGTAATTTTATTAAAAATAAAAGATAGCAAAATGGAATTGTAAAATCAGAATATTTGATGTTCCAACGTAATCATGTTTTGGCTGCACATGTGTGAAGAACAGAGTTATAATATATGCGTGGGTTTTTATTGCTGTAGCAACACTGTTACAAGTGCGTCAGAAAAATGGTAATTGAGAAAAAAGTGGATACAAGAACATTTAGTTTATTAACAATTTGTCGGTGCAAACATTAAACAAACGATAGGAAAGGTATGTAATAAGAAGCACAGGGAATAACTAAGAAATGAATTCTTAAACAAAGAGTACAATTGTTACCATGGCAATAGGAAAACACACGTATTGCAAAGACAAGAATTAGAGCATATGGGAATGCACGGAATATGCAAATTTTAGTTACATGAAATTTGACTCTAGTTTGAGAGTCGGTGGTTCCACCAGAAAGATAACCTAACTATAAAGCTAACTTAACTATATAACCTTTAAGGTTTAAAAAGCCTGTTCAAATATCAGAGCTGGGTCAGACAAGTCCGACCAGTCTGCAGGTCACGCTAAAAAGGCAGAGCCGTGGTTTAAATTTTGCGCTAAGTGATTAGAACGAGATTATAAAGCGACTTCTGGTTTTAAAATCAAATCTATTTCCAAAGGAGAAAACTCTGGTCCATCAGAATGATAAAAACGAATTATTTTTTTAATTAACAAAGAAAAAAATGTATTATTAAAAAAAATATTCCTTGGCATTTTGGCTAAGAGCAAAGTTCATCATACATTTCATATTTTCAGTCAGTCAGTGAAAGAGAAATCCTAGACTGGGGCAAGGTGGATTTTCCATATATTAAAATCTGACCTAGTGTCTAACTCTAGCATTGTGTGGGTGGGTGGGGGGGTGGGGGGTAAATAAGGACTAGAACACAGAAATGGAAAACAAAAGAGTTAAATCAAATAAATAAAAAAGATTTTGATATCTTTTATTCGGTTTCCAGTCATTTGTCTTCCTAATCGGTTTCAATATCTGTGAGTATTTCGAACTTCATAGAGTAACTCTTCGTTTTTGTCTAAAGGATAATTTAAATAACTCAACTTCGTACATCCCATAATACTTAATAGTATAGCTAATAAATTGGTATCGTATTCAGATTAAGTTATCCGACCAATTGATTCCTTTATTTTTATATGTTTTGTAACTTGATAATAGAGTCGCCTTCGCGAGGGTCACCATTTTGGAAGGTTGCTATGATGCGTTGAAAAAAGAATTGAAAGTAGCAGTTCCGTATGCTTCTATAGGATATAAGGTAGCAGTTACATGAGAGACCTATTTTGTTTGAATGTACACGCAGTATTATGCATTAGATTGAGTTTTAGTTTGTCTTCGCGCATGCACACTCATACCTAGTGTTATAGGGGAGGATTTGAATGCCTACTAGACACCCCCCTCGGGTGTCTTCGGTCTCTCTGTACAGGGGTTTGTCAGAGACTCTGGCATGAGGATACTTTTTATTTGAAGTAAACCCTGACCAAATATTTAAAAAAATGGTGTGCCAATGGTGTCCTCAAGCCATCCAGCACATTTCCCGAATTATTATTAGAGGGCAGCTTCGAATAATGAATTAGAAGTTGTTGGCAATGAGGAAATGAATAATAAAAAATATGAATAAAAACGAAAATAAATACTGGCAGGCCGTCATCCAGGATAAAAAGGGCCCATCAACCCGTTCATACACCAGGCAGGAAGATGTAAGCAATGGTGTGAACTTTCCTGCCTCTGGAAATAGTGCTCCAGTCATGAGAGAGGCCAACCAGGGTAGGCCATCAGGCCTTGAGACAAAAGGTCCTGGCCCCCTATCTCCATCAAATGCAGCAACAAAAAAAAAAAGAAACATAAGAGGCTTAAAAGCCCAACCATGGACTGTTGCACAAAAGAAGGTGCTATTGTTTTGCTACCACTACTCAAAGTTTGAAAAGTGGAGCAAAATATCCAATGAAATCCTAGCTGATAAGATTCAAGAATCTACCCTCCCCAAAGAAAAAGTGTTATAACTACGTGGCAGTTAGGACACGATGGCGCAAACTCGAAAAATGCGCGCCAAGAGACTTGACGCCAAAAATACGATTCAAATCAGTACCCGTTTTAATCGCCTCTAGATAAGATATGTTATTCTGTTCTCATTGTTTAGCCACAATCGACCTGCTAGAATGAAACTTCAGAAAACAGCATTCGTTTGTCGACAAAAATCAGCCTACCAAACAATTTTCGTTATGTTCCAATGTTCCTTTGAATAAAAGTTGATATATTTTTAGTAATGGAGATGTTTGTCTTATTTATAGAAGATGGTGACACTTTTTCTTGTTCAATATTCTTTTTCAGTCTGATGCGGCCAGATACAACTAACTCTACCAAATTACGTTCTTCGTCCTGACTTTCTTCCTAACCAATCATCTAACCAACCACACATCAAAAGCTAAAATATCAACCAAAACGTAATGGAGATATTTTTGGATCAGATTATTGTCAGTAGTTTAAAATGCCGTCTTTTATGTCTCGTTGCTGAGTTCGCCCTAGGCCGTTCTGTTGCTTCTGTTTGATACTTTTTGCCCCCCCCCCAAAACACACACACACACACACACAACCACAGGGGCGACTCTGATATCAAGAGGCGCGCCTTCCTACAGTATTTGGATATAATTTATTCGTTTTGAGTCATTTTTACTACTAATCGGTTTCAATATCTGTGAACATTTCAAACTTCAGAGTAACTCTTGCTTTTGTCTAAACGATAATTTAAATTACTCAACTTCGTACATCCCATAATACTAAATAGTATATCTAATAAATTCGTATCTTATTCAGATCAAGTTAACTGATCAATTGATGTCTTTTATCCGTCAAGTGACTGATATAACATTAATCTATGAGATGATCCTACATTGGGCAAAGGATCGTCAAGTCAAGATTAAATACATTAATCTGAGATCAAATATCCAAAGGTCCGTTGCAGAAAGTATCAATTGGAGATTAAGCGATCTCAATAGGTTGATCGCCTCTGCAGTTTCCAACTGATAGACAACAAAGTACGAATGGTTGATTTGATTAAAATAAATGGCCAGACAAAATCTCAGCTTCTTTTTTTTATCCTCACATTTTTTTTTTTTCGTTTTACTATCTAATCTAAAAACGTGTCTTTTAATTACGTTTTGTTTTCTGACAAAAGAAATTAATTCGTTTCATCTATTATTTAATCAAGGCCATTTTTTGTAACAAAGGGAGATTACTTTCGCTTTTTTTTCTTTCTTTCTTTTGATCCGACTCTTCCAGTTTTTTTGGTTGAGATAACGCACACATAAAAAGGCGGGTATATGTTACGACGCTCAGCAGAGGCGCGAACGGGGTCCAAAAAACTAACGAGAACGGGGTTATAAAAATAAATATGCAACAAGTGAGTTTAACCTACGTCGAGAAGAGATATTTGTCTACTTACCTATGATATTTGTTTGTATTTTTACGTACTATAAATGGGTTTTTATTAGATGTAAAAAAAAATTCTTGTTCATTTTCAACTAGTACTTTTTTCTAGACAAGATGGCGTCTGCTACTCACTCTCTTACGAGCAAGCGCCATTTTGTATTTGCAAGTTCGTGTTACAAAACTATTGATTTCTAATAAATAGCAGTTGGAACGGTTTAAAAATACAAACAAATATCACAGGACAGTTTTAAATTAACTTTTATCGACGACAGTTACTTTTATTTGTTGTATATTTGTTTTTTTAGCGTTTTTACTCTGCTGAGTCTCGTAAAAGATGCCCAAAAAGGCTTTCTTTTCTCTCGCTTTCTCTTTTTCCTTCATAGTTGATTTGTTCTTTTCACATTTTGTCTTTATTTTAATTTAGTTTGTTTTACGGCACATCAACCTTTTTGGGGTTAACACAGTACCCACGATTATTTCGTATACGATTGCTTGAAGACGCGTGGCTATTTTACCCATAGCTGGGAGGGCCCGCAAGCCGTGACAACGTTAGTTTTTTTGCAGGGAGTGCCCTGTGAAGATGTCCTTGGTGTTCTCAAATGATAACCCATCTAGTACTGGCCAGACACAACGTCGCTTAACTTCGGTGACTTCACGGGAACCGGTGCTATAACCAAACATCATGCTGTCAATGATAAGCAATCTTCTTTTTTTGCAAAATTCTTGTCGTCTTTGAAAATATAAACAAATAAAAAGCAAAATAATTTCAAATTTAAATTTATTTGATAAAAAATAACGGTGTTTCTCAATATAACACTCTTTTAGTTGATAGACGCCATTCTGTTAAATATAAGCGGAAAGTAATTGCATTTGGTACACTTTTATTTCGCTAGGGGTTGTGTTTCTTGATATTTTTATATAAATTAATTTAGAAAATGGTCTCTTTCTATTCAAATACTCAATCGAAGGACAAAATTGAATTTCTTAAATAATAATAAATAAAAACTACTGGATTGTTTTCCGTAAAATTGGGTTACCGTTTCTTTTCGCCATAACAAGTAAGTATTTCTTAAAATTAAAATTTTATTTAGTGTATTTATCGGGGAGTGTTATGTAAAGAAGCACTAGAGTAACAATTACACCCCAGACTGGCAATCCAACAAAATATGAGTATTCACGAATAGTTACTAATTTACTCTAATAATTGTATATTATGGGAAGCAGCATGGCCGGCGGGGGGGGGGGGGTCGAACAAAGGGGTAGAACCAATGTGGCGATGTGGTGGCCGGACAAAGGTTAGGAGAGAGATGCCTTTATGGCGGCATGTCATTCCCGTTGTTCGAGGTGGCCCGACCACGTGTGGATAAAATTAACATAATCAACAAACAAAAGGGAAGAAAGTAAAACATTATTATTATATCTGTAATTATATTAGAAAGAAAGCAAAGGAATAATAAAGCTACATACAACAATGGTATTTAGTAAAATCAACAATTAGAGTAAAACATTTATATTAAACAAAACAATTTATTTGATAAGACATTTTGTAGAGCTATCAGTTGCAGAGCATACTCGAGTTCATTTTTAAGGAGTGAAAAGTTCCGTTTGTTACACGAGTGAACTGTTCGGTTTGTTTAAGTTCGTGTTTGTATGAATGCGTATATGCGAGCTGTTTCATGTAAAGTGATGTAATTTTTGTGGCAATTGTAATGTGTGCGCGCTTGAAAGAATAGGTCGTTATTCGTGGTAGGAATTAAAAGAGATTACATAGCGTGGACGACGATCTCCTCAGTGCCCGCTGGCCGAAAATCGGAAGAGAGAAAGAGGAAAAAGAGGTTGTGTCTCTTTTTATTGGGATCAAGTCACGCGTGATCGAGCTGGGGTTTCGGTCCCTGATTGACCGGAATCTTCGGCCAACGTGTTTTCACGAGATAACCTCTTCTTCTCTATCTCAGAGACGAAGAAGGGTTGATCACCAGAGAAAGAAAAGAAGTCGCAACAAATATCCACTTGACCGGTAATAGCGTCTGCTACAACAGCATAGGAGTAGCAGCAGCAGCATCGATTTTTGTTTTTAAGTATCGATTCTCAATTTGACAAAAGCTCAAATCGGCAGTTTCTTTTAACCAATCACAAGAACGAGAATATTCACTTCCAAATATCGCGCGTAATATAACAGAAATTCTTTTCCCTTTTTTGCGGTTTTCCTTACAACTCGACACACGTGCGTACGTCAGCAGTTCAGCCTAGGCCTTTCGGGGCCCAGACCCTCCGCAGACGCAACGAGACATCCACGAACTACTGTATCCAAAACGGCAGTGTACACACACTTTCTCACTGGCAAAATAGAAGCAAGCTAATATACACATACATCTACAATGCCTACCCAATTTACACACACTGTCACACGCAAACTCAAGAGACACCAACCGAAACAAACATGACTACCTAATTTCTTACACACTAAACAATTTCTTTTCACTAGGAACGTTCCTGGACACTTTGATCTTTGATTAATTTTCAACTCTTAACTTTTGGTTGTCAATAAAATTGATAAATTTACGCGTGAATATTTCTTTGATATTGCCTTGGCTGCCACCTCTGAACTATAAAGCGAAGTCGAATTTCGGGTATCGACCCAGATCGACCGTCACTCCAGTGTTGAAATGTAAATGTATAAATAATATGTTTTACTTCATTTAAAAAGGCAGTTTACATTTAAATTATATTTAAAATCAATTTTTTTTTAGAATTTCAATTTTCCTTAAAACACACACACAATAAGGTCATTTATAAAGGACTTATTCTAGTACTTATAAGAAGTGTTGCCATATTAACCGTAACACTAACCCTAATTCCTGGATGATGGTAGAGAATGACGGGATCGGGATCATAATCTCAAATTCTGTTTCGCCTCATCATTCAGAGGTTGTGGTTGATACTCTAAATTCTGCTTTGCCTCGTGTACACTTATTAAATTAAATATTTAAGTACTAGTGCACGCCCTCCGTCAAAAAATGACGGAAAACATTATGCTTCGCCAGTGTTCGCACTCGCTATTTATCTAGATATATTATTAAAATACTCATATAAAATCATAGAATTACGCCATTAATTTAATTTTCATATATAAATTATTATTATTATTATTATTATTATTATTATTATTATTATTATTATTATTGATGGCCTAAAGTAAATTATTATTTTCTATACAAAATGAAGATGTTTTCCCCCTCCAACTTTGACTATAGTAAGAAAATAACCACATGAATCATAGGCTACTAAACTCACCACTTTATTCACCTTATTCACTCGATTGTGTTTCACCATCGAACAATAAATGTTACCTTTAGACCGCCACCACACACTCACAAAAACATACTCCATACAGATAGTAGCATAAACCTTTCCCTCTAATATTTTTCTACTAACGCTTTCCCTTTTATCACCCGGAAGTAATATACAACGGATACTTATAAAAATGAAACCGTAATTGTTTTCTATTCATTTTCCATTAATTTAATACACAATACACTTCAATTCGCACAAAATTAATAGACGCTTCCTCATATTCCACTGATTTTCTAGAATATCGGATTACATATCAGATACGAAGCCGACGTTTTTCTAACTATTACACATAGACTTCATCTCATTCCGTAATTTACGGAATACAATAAATGAGCTTAATCACTTCTAATGTACATTGATTCAAAATGGCGGCTATAATCTATTAATTAAATTGACTTAAGACATTTCTCTTAGCAATTTTCGATTGCTTCAGGTATAATTTCATTTTTTAACTTAAACACTTGGCAATTTAACACATAACACTTTTGAGGCTTAAAAATCATTTTCAAAATACTAACAGTGTAAAACGAACTGCAATGTACAGTTCGAAAACATTCAATTGTTGATAAAAATTTCATGGACACCCATAATATCAGTTTTTCTACGAAGCTTCCACTAATAATTAACACACAACACCAGTACATTGTTTCACTTTTGACCACCCATACATATCTAACATTTATCCAACATTCGTGTTTTCAGTTTCATGTTAGGTATTCTTCTTTTCTTAACAAATATCGCAACACGCGATTTTTTTTTGGGGGGGGGGATTTTTATTTTACGTAAGACGTCATCTATTTAAGATACAATTTCTTTTCTTTTAACTTTTAGATTTACATATTCAAACCATCCACCTCTTCTCCCCCTCCCCTCTCTCTCTATTGATTGGCAACAATTTTAACAAAACTGTGTTTACATTTTCGACGACTTCAGACTTCGCAGTACGCAACAGCACCCGCGAAGCAATACACATTAAACAGATGCGTACAATGTGTCTGCTCACATTCGATTAAAATTCGTATTCATCGATTTATTCAAGTTATTTTATTATCATGATCGTATGATCATGATAATAAAATAACGCTAATTTCTTTAATTCACGAAAGTTTAAAGGCTTCAAAATCAATTTCCAACACAGACTGGCGTAACATTTAAATCGATTAATTTCATCTATATTTTATTCTTTATCGAACATTATTCGAAATTAATTTATACAGAACATTATTCAAAATTATTATCGGATCAACGACAAAACTCCCCTCTTCGCTTGCGAACTTCCCGCCGTTAGCAACGGCTAAGTAGTCAGCAAGAAGACTCCCACAGACGTAGACTTATGTCATTGTAACACACACACCCTCACACACACACATACACATACATGCACCCCCCACACACACACACACGGACTCGGCCTGCCTTTAACATACGTACGTACATACTTTCTCATAGTATGTGAATGTTCTTAACTGTTCCCTACATACAGGGTATATACCTTACACGTGGACTCACATCCAGACTCTATGGAATATTCTCTTTTCTCATTCGCAACCATTTACATGTTAACCCTTAAATGCTTTATTCTTTTATATTTGTTTGAACAAGTTTTATCACGTGAAAAAGTTTCATAGAGGTAATCTAAAGTACTATAAATGGATTTTGGAAAAAATATATATTTATTGAACAAAAATAAATGATGTTGCAAATGTACAACAAATGGCACATAATTTTACACGTATAACAAAACATTATAATATATACATCTAAATAATAATAATACACTAGAGAATCATAAACTCATTTTTCTTACCAGTATAATGGCCAGATTTAAAAGTTTAAGCTCTTGAATTAGGCAGATGACACACCGATGACACTCGCTCGTGACGTCAAAGATACTGATTTCCTATTTAGCGGTTGTGCTAATGCAACATCATACTAATACCTACTCACACTTGCCAACAGGCTCGTTGCAGATGTGAAACAAGTTGCAGTTTGACACATTTTCGTTGAATATTATATTAAATAGGCATTTTGTTGAAATGTGTCATATTTGAAACAAAAAGCATTTAAGGGTTAACGAAGATGGCCTCATACAGTTTTTAGAAAAGAACGAAGTCCATTTCTATACTAATGATAAAATGGTAAATATTTATCGATTTTAAACTAAAATCTATAGATCATAATAAAGAATTTAGATAACAATGGCACAGGAATATGACATGGTAAAAGTGGCACAGGTAAAAATGACACAGTAAAAATGTCACAGTAAAATAGCACGAGTGGATAAATAGGAAACATGGCACAGAAATGGCACAAAAATAGCACAAGTGAAAAATATAGATGAAAATCTCACAATTTAGTTCATACATAAAGAGAAAAGATTAATAAGTTTGTAAAATTAAAAAGAAAATTATATCTACATTTAAAAGTAGATGAAGACAATCAACTAAATGACCTCCTCCCCACCAAAAAAATGAGGTTCAACTTGTTTTAGGCGATTACGTGTTAACATCGTGAAAAACCTCGGGAAAGAAAACCCAATTATTTTAAAATTTAGAATGGGGGATCAGTTTCGCATAATAATTGAATATAATATGATCACTCTTTTCCGTGTCAGTGTCTAACCAAATAGGGTTTTAAGGGCATATAACCAAACATTTTGGAGGGGTTAAAGGAGATAAATATTGTATTTGGGGGGAATAAAAAAAAACTCTCTCTTAACCTTACTAACCCTAAATCCGGATGGCAGCACCCCCTCCAAAAAACATCTTCTCCTTGAACCCTATCACTAATACTAAGTTCGGCTATCTCCATAAAAAACTCTCCCTTAACCCTACTGTTAACCCTAAGTCCGTGTGGCAACAGACCCCCCCCCAAAAAAAAAAAACATAGTTACAAGATTAACACAACAACAAAAAAGAAACTTTAATGTTTTGGGTTCAATGTTATCCCCGATTTAAAACTATATGGAATGGAACCTACCTCCCCCATAACTTAGACAAATCGATGTTATTTGTTTGGAAAAAACAAAGTAAATACTTATTTTAAAAGATTTATTTTAAAATATGCGGACGGCTTAGCTTCTATTTACAACTATAGAGGGGGGGGCCTAGACCCCCCCCCCCAAAAAAAAATATCTTTAAAAAAATCGAATTCATTTGCTTTAAAACAACAGATTAAAATTTAAAATATTTATTCTAAAATATTGGAGAGGGGACTTAGGACCTATTAAACACTACAGGGGAAGGAATCCTAGCCCCTAAACTTAGAGAAATCGATTTTATTTGTTGAAAACAACAGACGAAATATTGGGTGTTATTCTTACAACGTTTCGGTCGATGTAACTTCCGACCTTACTCAGTTTCGTCTTGCGAACTTGGGAATCTTTATGTCAAACAAATCACCATGATGTCATTATATTTCTGATTTTTTGTCGCTTTGTTATTTTTTTTGTAAAAAATGTCTTTCACGAATTGTACAAACATTGATTTGTAAAATAAGACTGAAAGATCGATTATAAAAAAAATAAGGTAGAAGTGCTAAAAATGCATCAATAACAACGTTAAGAAAAGCTTGCGAATATTTGACTTTTGAGAAAATTACAATTAATGTCTTTACAATTTGAAGAATGTTCCGAATAAGACTAAATATTTATTATTTATTTTCTTATAAAATGCCGCTTTCCTGAATAGGTTACATTGTAAAGGTCGTGATTGGATGGAAGGGTTTGAATGACACCTTAAAGGCCAGAGGTGACCTAAAACAGAAGTCGATTAAACCATGTGACTTCCGGTCTGTCTCCTTTTGGCTGATAACTTAAGCAAGCGGATGAAGAATGTGGCAGTCCTCTGTGTATACCCAATGAGGGTGGGTGCGGTCGCGTACAATGTAGCTAGGTGTAATGAGACCAGCGATTTATCTGTCTATATATCTGTCTGTCGGCTGCTCTCTCTCTCTCTCTCTCTCTGACGCGGCAGTCCGTATGTTAAAGTCTATATATCACTGCCGCTCTTGGTTTATGAATGGCCCAAGTTATCTATATTAGTAAACCTTCTTATAAACTAACATCAGTGTCCGAGTGTTTTATCTACAGACGGCCACGAACCTAGGTTCACAGGGATCGACACAGATGTATAAAAGATTTATACACCCATCGGTAAGTGAGAATATAACAAATATAACAAACTAGTGAACAAACCCAACAAGCTCCTGCTTCAACCTCTGAACCCCATATAAATATTTAAAAAAAATTTTTTTTATTACTATCTATAAACATTAATTACAGTCTTCGTTGATTATTAAATTTATAAATAAAAGTGAACATGTAAACGCTCGTATTATGTAATAATCATGCAAAAAGCATCCATGCAACAACGTACTTACGTAAAGACGATTTTATTTTGTATTTTTAAATTTTTTTCGGGGTGGTGGTGGTGTAAATAATAATGTCTATACACAAACACTGGAACGAAGGTACTATTTTATAGCAATTTGTTAATATAGTAATTTTATAGGTATTGTTTAAAAAAATATCAGCGTTTAATTAAAATAGTAAGCGAATATTTTGTGCATGAATCGGCTCAGGATTCGAAGAATAAGTGAAATCTAAATTAAATATAAACTAAAATATTAAAAAAAAATGTGTAAATGAAAATGGTAGGCTGAATAACAGTGTCTATACACGAACACCGGACGGAAGATACTATTTTATAAGTGTAAATGTTTTTGTAGATAAAAAAAAAAATTATATTTAATCAGACCAGCGTTTAATTAGAAGAGTAAGCGAATATTTTGTAGAAAACCCGGATCTGAATTTGGATAATAATCAAAAGATAAATTAGATTTAAACTGAAACGAAAAAGAAATCAAATGTATGAAATGAAATGTTAACTGACGTTCTTTCTCGTTATACGTAACGTGATACGACATGAAAACTACGCCAGTTTCTATTGGAACTGACTTAAGAACCGTTATTTGCTAGCTCAAAACAGCGCGAGAGAAACGCTTGCACAGAAAGCGAGTAACTGCTTTCACTATAACGAATAGGCATCCACCTATTTTTTCAGTAAGTAGACCAAGAACTGAAACGCCCATTGCGAAACAACAGAAAGTGAAAATAGTACGTAATGGTTAATAAGTATGAGTTCAAAACAAATAAATTTCAGGGGATGGTTTATTATGTACATTCTCAGAACGTCATGCGAAAGAAGATTATGGATATTTGTGTATTATTTGTAATCTGGAAACGTAACTTTAGAAAATCCCTTTTTATTAGCCACGTAATTGATGATAAGCGAAGTAGTTAATGCGAACTAGTCCGACAGACGGTGTAATACGAAAAGATGCCCCTTATTAGTTTTCTACCGTATTTCTTTTACCATGATCTGAGTCGAAGGCTTTTTACTGTGGAGGGTTTGTCACTCTTACTCCAATGCTGAAAATATTAAGCAAAGAGAAAACGGCTGAGCAGATAAAATATACAAATCGGTGAATCGTAACGAAACTAAATTCTGTTTTCTGAAAGCACGTACAAATAAGCGACTAAAATACATAAGAAGCAGAATTCTATATGTAGCTTTTGTTCACGGAGATATACCGGTCAAAGAAATCGGGGAAATTCTGACTTTAGTTTATATATAAGATAATATATCAGTAAGGTAAAAATGGAAAAACAAATGGAAACTATATTATTACAATTACTCGTAGGTGTTTTCTTTTTGTATATAAGAGTTGGGACCAGACTTGTCTCTAAGGGAGATAATTGGCCTATACGTTAAAAGTCACTGCGATCGTGTGGTTTGGCCTTCTTGTCCACATGTACACGAAACTAATTTTCTCATTGACTCGGCTTTCAAGCCAAACGGACGTCTCTTCGGATCACTCTTCTTTTTAGTATTAGTTGCAAAACCTAACGGACATTGTCAGTTAGAACCACTTTTCTGATCAAAGGAACAACAACTTTCTTATATAGGCAAAACCTCTAAACGAACTCCTACTCAAGCAACATTTGAGACATATGTCAGTAAATAAAATGTCTGTGCTTCACTCATTTTCTTTCGCCCCTTTAAGAACGTGTGCATTTTATATTTTATGATAACATATGTTAATATGTTAATTTAGAATCTATGTTTTGTTATGCCACATTCTTTGTTTGTATATTTATGTATTTTATGTCGCCATTAACTAATACTTTATGCCTTCTCGGCGTTACCAATATAACACCCTCTTCATAAACGTTAAATGTCATTGTTAGCAAGTGTTCCTTTTTTATCTCATTTTTCCCGACCACGTGTATCGTATCTTTGATGCGATAACACACGCTAACATTGCTGCTACGTGTGTAAATGCTAAAATTGTCCGGATCATGTGTGCAACTGTTTATACATTGCATCTAAAATATTTATATTTATATCATTAGCATTGGCAAATTTGACAGTTCTGTATTACATCTCTATCAGCAAACGTAACAATTTAAAGGACGGGTTGATAACAGTCAGCACTGCTTACAGGTGTATAACAAAACATGCGCTGACATTACCCTGATTGTCTTCATCGGCAGATTAACAACAACAAAAATCAATTTGTATCAAATACATTGTATTTGAATAACATTTAGTTAAAATTTAATCGTTTTCACGACTTTCAGGCAATTCCTTTTTACGAATGAAAGATTTTTAAAGGCATTTAAAATAATTTCTATTTCAGTTTATTCTTCTCAATTAAAATCAGATTGTATTCAAAAGATTAACACCTAAAGTTAATTTGGGAGAAAAAAAAATTCAGTATGCAAATATTAAAAAAAAAAATAGAAAACTTACTGACATCATATAGACAAACTTAAACCGAATATATAACCGATGATATATATATATATATATATATATATATATATATATATATATATATATATATATATATATAATATAATATAAAATCTACAACCGACTTCATACACCTACTCAAATCACACTCCCCCAAAAACCTCATAACCGCCTCCTTAGACGCAGAAAACTTATTTACCAACGTCCCAATAAAAGATACCATTAAAATAATTCTAAACAAAGTCTACAAACACAGCACCATACCCCCTCCAGCAATAAAACCTAAAACCCTCGAAAAACTCCTACTTACATGCACCACACAAGTCCCTTTCACAGACCCCAACGGCAAAATATATATACAAATAGACGGCATTTCGATGGGATCCCCCCTAGGCCCCACTTTTGCCGAATATTACATGACAAATATAGAAAATACAATCTTCTCCGACCCAACATCTAAACCTAATATATACACTCGCTACGTAGATGATATCTTCATCGCCACAGAATCCCAAGAAAATATAAAAAAACTCAAACAAAAAAAGACACGATCAACCTCTATTACAAAACCAGACGCACCCTAACTACAAACTTGACGAAAAAGCAATACTTCACATAATAAAACGATACACTAAACCTAGCGACCAACAAAAAAAGATCAAACTAATAATTTACTATACAAAATTTAAAACAAATAACCTAATTATTAAAAATAACACTGTCAATACAACTCTCAGCCAAACTTACGTTATATACATGTTCTCATGCCCTTTTAAGGAATGTCTCCCTACAACCCAAACAGAACAAATACATAACACCTATATTGGCCACACTACAACAACTCTCTCTCGACGCCTAACTTACCATTTATCTGATACCAGCGCCATCCAACGTCACATTACTACACATAACAAAAGACTACAGTCGGCCGATATACGGAAAATATTAACATCTAACACCAAAATAATACACAAAAATAACTGCACAAACAGAGTTAAAATACTAGAAGCAATATTCATTAAAACTAAACAGCCTAACATTAACAAAATAGCTTTCAACACAGGTACCAACATATTAAAAGTATTCCATAATTAAATGGAAATTAAGTAAAAACAAAATAAATAAATAAATAAATAAATTGATAAATAAATAAATAAATAATAGTAATAATAGTAATAGGAATAAATAATAATACATAAATAAATAATAGCAAAAATAAGAACTAACAAAATAAATAAGTAAACAATAAAACCAAACACACAAACGATTAGAATAAAATGAACTCAACCACACCTTCTTCTCTCTTTCATTCGGCCGTAACGATAACTATAAAACACTAACTCCAGTCTTCTTATTTAAATTTAAAAAAACAAACAAAACCCTAATCCTGAAGACGACTACGAAAGTCGAAAGCGCTCGAGAAAATGGCCGAATTAAAAACTATCGGCGAAGTACTATACGGATTGCCACCTGAAACCAGAAAGATGGCTCGACGGTTTGAGAACTTCACGAGGAAAATATACAAACGCGAAAGTTCCGTGATGTTCAACAACGCTTGCTTAGATAATGTATATATATATATATATATATATATAGTTTTGAAAGGTTCATACTTTTTTTAAGCATCTGAATGAAATTTAGTAAAAAAGAAGTGTGGTAAATTAGCTACCATCAAAGCTGGTAATAGATGCAATATTTATTTTATTTAAAAGAAAAGACAAAATCGAACCGATTTTTTTTCTTCTTTTTTTTTCTATAAACTGTCATTTTTTATAGTTTATAGTTATACATATATTTCGCTAATAATATTAGCCTCATTAGTGTTTTAAATTCCGATGTAATTGGAAAACCAGCTTCAGTTAGTGTGAGCCGGCGAGTGAGATGTCGTTTTTTTTTGTTTTTTTTCCACTCTCGTATGAAAGCACGCCAGCACGTTGACTGTTATAGTTTTGAAAGGTTCATACTTTTTTTAAGCATCTGAATGAAATTTAGTAAAAAAGAAGTGTGGTAAATTAGCTACCATCAAAGCTGGTAATAGATGCAATATTTATTTTATTTAAAAGAAAAGACAAAATCGAACCGATTTTTTTTAATTTTTTTTTCTATAAACTGTTATTTTTTTTATATAGTTTATAGTTATACATATAATACGCTAATAATATTAGCCTCATTAGTGTGTTTTAAATTCCGATGTAATTGGGAAACCAGCTTCAGTTGGTGTGAGCCGGCGAGTGAGATGTCGTTTGTTTTTTTTCCACTCTCGTATGAAACCTGATGGTAGTTAATTTACCACACTTCTTTTTTACTAAATTTTATTCAGATGCTTATAAAAAAAAGTATGAACCTTTGAAAACTATAACAGTCCACGTGCTGGCCCTGGCGTGCTTTCATACGAGAGTGGAAAAAACAAACAAACGACATCTAACTCGCCAGCTCACACCAACTGAAGCTGGTTTCCCAATTACATCGGAATTTAAAACACTAATGAGGCTAATATTATTAGTGAAATATATGTATAACTATAAACTATAAAAAAAAATGACAGTTTATAGAAAAAAAAGAAAAAAATCGGTTCGATTTTGTCTTTTCTTTTAAATAAAATAAATATTGCATCTATTACCAGCTTTGATGGTAGTTAATTTACCACACTTCTTTTTTACTAAATTTCATTCAGATGCTTAAAAAAAGTATGAACCTTTCAAAACTATAACAGTCCACGTGCTGGCGTGCTTTCATACGAGAGTGGAAAAAAAAACGACATCTCACTCGCCGGCTCACACCAACTGAAGCTGGTTTCCCAATTACATCGGAATTTAAAACACACTAATGAGGCTAATATTATTAGCGAAATATATGTATAACTATAAAAAAAAAAAATGACAGTTTATAGAAAAAAAAATCGGTTCGATTTTGTCTTTTCTTTTAAATAAAATAAATATTGCATCTATTACCAGCTTTGATGGTAGTTAATTTACCACACTTCTTTTTTACTATATATATATATATATATATATATATATATATGTTTTCGTAAACAAACAAAAATGGTAACTTATTTTTTTCAAGAAAACAAAAAATGAAAATAATTTCGTAAAATATCTTTAACTACTTATATAAATTTATTCGACGTATCCGTGACCCGTTGGGTAGCAACCACAATCACTATTTATTCTACTTGATTTCATTCGAAATTTCATAAAGTGCGTGACATATATGTTAAGCCATTTGTTGCAGGGGCGATGCCTGTGATCGGTCTTACCAATAAGAAAAGGAGACACAGACACAAATACGGTAATGGCAAAGGAGGAAAAACAAACTCGTGTGTGCAGCAAAATATAAAGGTGGAGTTTATTTCAAAGAAATAAAAATATATATGTGACTGTTATGAAGAGTTTATGATTCAGTGAGTCGACATGAAGGGTGATGGATCGTTACCATAGGATAGTGGTGATAGTTATCCTGGCTGAAGTGTCCTTTGACCTTTTCGCTGGGAGCTATTGCTTTTGACGTCGCTGCTGTAGAACGTTGGCTGCCCGAAGAACAAGCTGCATATGTTGATGATGATGATGCATGGATCGGTTGATAGCATCTGTAGTTGCTGTGACGATAGTGATTATGATGGCAGTAATTGTTGTTGTGCTGTAGAAGAGGCGAAGCTGCTGCTGCTGCTGTTGCTACTGACTGTTATCGTCATAGTAAAAAATGCCGTTCCGTCCAGCAGGGATTCGAGGGGGAAAGGCTATTACTGCTGCTGCTGATGAGTTTGCCTAACAGCAACCCTACATGCGAGCCTTGTCAGTGAGACTAGAGTGAAGAAACGCACCCTTTTTATATTGCATTTCGAGTTGCTGCTGATACGACGCTTTGATGAGATCTGATTGGTCGGCTTCAGTGACGATGTGGGTAGAAAGGATTAAATTGTGTTGGGTTCTGTCATACGGGCTAAAGTGTTCAAGGATCAAACATCCGGTTTTGTTAGGAGTGCTGAGTCATAAACAGAGTTCGCACAACACATTTTTCTTTCATAACTAAAAATATTAAGCCTCTTTACTCACCTGTTCTTGGCATTTTGGCTAAGATCAAAGTGTAGTATCTGTTCCGATGGATACTGCACCCCATACTGGTATTGTCTTGTCCTTCGGGGCTTGACTTACGCCGGTCAATGGGTCTGTCCTGTGCAGTTCTAGGAGGTCCACCCTCCCAGGCTTTGCCTCTTTGGGGAGGAGTAAGTTTATTGCTTACTGTCTGAGGCGCCCCTACCGGGGAATGCCGACGGGGCTGCCCAGGCAATTTTTAAATGGCCAGAGAGTGCTCACCTCTCAGGCGCTGACTTTTTAAACCCCACTTTCCCGACCCGACCTTGGGTCACATCTTACTTGTGGGAGTAGGATAAAAACTGGCCTTGTGCCTAACTCCTGGAGAGGAGTAAATCAATACTCATTATTATTATTATTATTATTATTATTATTATTATTATTATTATTATTATTATTATTATTTAGAGAGACGTAAAGAGACTAATTACTTTGTTATCTAATTTACATTTGTACTGTGTACAGAAACACGTATGTAAATTAGATGACGATGCGAAGAAAAGAGAATCACTCTTTCTCTAAATTCTCACAGAGATATTAAGAAATATTATAGAGTGGTTGAACAACATAGAGTGAGAGGATAGGCGGAAAATGCATACATAGATAGAGAAAGAGACTTGCTCAGTTAATTACAAATTACGACTAATTAAAACAATTAAACAAGATTTTTTCAAATATAACTCAATCCCAGAACTAAAGTATATATTAGCATGCATTTTGTGTTATCAAACGTTGATTAACTCACATTTAGTATAATAAATATATAGACACAGAGAATAACCTCTATTTTGCAATTGTCAGCCGCAATCCGATTTTGACAACGTTAGTTTTTTTTTGCAGGGAGGTGTCGCTGTCTTTCCACATAAACGACCTGGTATTCCAAAATGGTTACCCATCCGATACTGACCAGGCTCAACATCTCTTAACAGTTTGTCAACGTGATTAATGTAATAAATAGATGTTTGTTTGTCATTTTCAGCTTAGCGTGTGTGAACACTATTCTTTAAAGAACAATCATCTGATCACGTGGGCGTGGACGAGAATGCCTATGAGAGAGAGAGAGGGAGAGAGAGAGAGGGGGGGAGGGGGTAGAGAGAGAACATGAAAAATAGAGAAAAAGGGAGAAATACAGAGATAGTGAAAAAGAGAGAAGAAGAAGAAGAAGAAGAAGAAGAAGAAGAAGAAGAAGAAGAAGAAGAAGAAGAAGGGAGAGACACAGACGGGAAAAAGAAAACGTGAAAGGGATAGAGGGGGAAAAGGACAGAAGTAGAAGAGAAAGAGTGAGAGAGAAAGAGAAAATGAAAGAAAGAGAAAGGGGAATTGAGAGACAGAAAGAAAGAGAAAGAGAGAGAGAGAGAGAGAGGGGGGAGAGCGAGAGAGAGGGGGAGAGCGAGAAAGTGAAAGGAAGATAGATAGATAGAGACAGACAGACAGAGACAGAGAAACAGAAAAGGGTAGTGAAAGGTAAACGGGGAAAAACAGAGAACGAGAATGTGAAAGATAGAGAGAGAGAGAGAGAGAGAGAGAGAAAGAGAGAGAGAGAGAGAAAGAGAGAGAGAGAAAGAGTGTGTGAGAGAGATAGTGTGTGTGTGTGTGTGTATAGGCATGGTCGCCATATACTTGCTTGATGTGTAAACTTGGATGAAACAAGAACCAAAGAAAGAAGAAGAAAAAAAACGCGAAAAGGCGAGTATCGGCGAGGGAAGCGAGTTAGTCGAGGAGTCTTCCATTTCAAAAGCCGCGAACTACAGAAGAAGCAGCTTCTTATTTTGTTGTCAAGTGGGATGCGTTCGTGATGTCGGGCGGAATCTTAGCACGCCTCGACGGTTCTGGTTTTGCTGTACTTGTAATTGTTTTCGGCAAGCAACGCACTTGCAAACATACACAGGAATAGTCTTAAAGCACACGCTCGCCAGCCTTATCCACGGACATCTTATACAGAGAAGAAATCGTACATCTGGCGCCACACAACACCACCACCACCACAAAAGAACACATTTATATAGACGCAGTATACGCACAAATGTTCACACATGTACGAGGTCTCTCTTGAAAATATAACTAACCATTTTGAACATGCTGGGATCTCTTGATGACACCTGAACACCAATTAGATATGAATACCTGGAAACAGATACTCTCCCATTCGGTTGCTCAATCGGCTACGCGATACGATTAAAATGAGATTGTCACATGCCTATTTATGTTCTCTGCAGGAGGTTAGACACACGGTCAAGCGAGGGATTGAAAAACCAGCATACTAGGAGAAGCACACTCTGGCCGACAAAAATGCCTGAGCAGCCCCGTCGGAATTCCCAGGTAGAGGCGCCTCAGGGGATTAACAATAAGGGAGGGAGGCAGGACATTAACAATAAGGGAGGGAAGCACTAGTCTCTTCTTATTAGACAGGGTCCATAAAAGAGGCTCCAATCTAATAGGTCCCGCACTGTAAACCAAGCTCCAACTCCTGTCCCATCGCCGCAATGTTACATCACTGTGCTTGTTTTACAAGTACTTCAATGTGCTCGAATGAACTCGCAGCACGTGTGCCCTCCCCCCCCCCCCCCGCGATGTAAATACCCCCTCCCACCCCAATAAGCAGCAAAATCCCCCCCCCTCACTGTAAAGGTCCATAGATGCCGGAAAGTATTCTACTCTAATAGTTTATTCCCTTGAACTGTTAGCTTTTGGAATTCCCTCCTTGCTCCCTGTTTCCCTGACTGTACCCAGATGCAAAAATTTAAATGTAATGTGTGCAGACATCTCGTTGCACAATTCCCCACTTAGGATGTCTTTATAAATGTGGCCCCTAATTCACAGTAGCCCCTTACGTCTCAGTTGCAATGTGGCCCCTTGTTTGGGGGTGAATAAAAGTAAAAAGAAAGAAAGTTTTTTAAGCCCGACAGAAGCAAGGCCACTGACAGACTGATTGCCGATGACGTATCCTCGACTGGTACAAATCGTCTTTTTTTTTTTAAATTTAATTTTATATTCGGAAATTTAAAACAAAATCCAGCATCAATTTATTTTCTTTCATTTTTTTTGTTGAAGAATTAATTTACTTGTGATCTTGTAAAAAAAAAAAAATGGAAACAAAAACAAAAAAGGATCGATTAAAACAATATATTTACAATAAAATATTCAATATTGTAATTTATGAAATAGAGCAACTTCTGTGTGGAACGATTATGTAGTACCGGAAGTAAACAACTAAAAAACGTGTTGGTCATCTGACGAATTGCTCACAGTGTGAAACTAATGGTCATGACTGATTTTTTAAAATCCACAGGTTTAGGAGTTTCTATTTATTTGCTTATCCACGGCGACAACGTAAGACACAATGGCAATTTTTAATGTCGGGGAAATCCAGTTGTCCCCAAAAGGAGTATTCTGGATTGGGACAAAAAAGGGGTACACTTGATTGGGACAAAAATATAAATTGCCCCAGTTTAAAAAGATAGCTGCTCCTCTGATATAGGACAGAATATTACCCGCAAATAAATAAAAAATGAATTTTATTCACAAATTATGTACAAGGCCATCAAAAAGTGTGGGAAGTAGGGAGGAGGGGTCGTTGATCATCATCTGTGTATCCTATTCTTAACTATGCATAGTGAGACCCATTCGAACAAGCATTGTTTCTTTGATTCTTTCACCATTTATCCTTAACGTTCAATTGAGCAGTTACCAAAATACCATTTTTACTCTATGGACTACCCTACTTAAAATATCCAAAATAAGTTCAGATTTACATTTAATTTTATCCATGTTCATTAGACACCAATTAAGCATTGTTCCATGAATTTAAATTTCCTATTGAGACCTCTTAAGCTTAAGTCTTAAATTTTAGACTTTTTCTACAATCAAAATAATGTAATGGATTTTGAGCAAAATAAATCTAAACAACAGCACAGATTTAAAAAAAAAAATGGATAGAGAAATTTTTTAAGATGTTGTGTGTCCTTTGATTTTGTGGCGGGGTCAATAAAAATGTTGGCCTCACAAACTAAAACAAAATCAGAGCTACACCAGCCAACAAAAACAATAGCAGATTCGTTCGATTTAAGTTATATCGGCTAAGTTTTATTTTCAGCAAGGAAAACTAAGAGAAACGGTACGAGGAGGCACCTCGCTAGCTTGGTTTGAATAACCAAGTACGACGGCATGGTATGGTTAACCAGGATGGCAGATGTCTGCAACAGTGAGTGAAACTGTCGAACTGATTGTCAAAGACGTATCCCCGACTAGTACGAACGACACTTACCCAAGCTGTGCCATGTAGTATTATAAGTAGCGCACACTTTTTCATCCAAAATTCTATTCGGATGTCCTGGCTTAAGTTTCTATTTTCCTTTGATTCTTTGAAAAGAGTTTCAGATCATCCAAATACAAATTTTAATTTGTTTTACTCCAGGATAAACTAAGAACACTAACTATAGTCGTGAAGGGGCAAGGAGGATGGAAAGATCAAGGAGGGAGAGCACTAACTCATCTGGTCTTATAATTTTGATCAAGTGTAAAATGTCTCATTTTATAAAAATGTAAATTTCTGAATAAAATGTTTGGAATGTAGCTTTTTGTTTCCATAACCTTTTAGATTGTAGTATTGGTAACCTTAAGTGGGAGGAGTTTAAAATCTATCCTTATATATATATATATATATATATATATATATATATATATATATATATATATATATATATATATATATATGTATGTATGAGTGTGTATGAGTGTGTGTATATATGTATGAGTGTATATATATATATATGTGTGTGTGTGTGTGTGTGTGTATTTATTTAAATTGTTTTTGTAACTGCCATGTCTGTGTGATAGTGCACCTTGTCCCCCATGAAAATGAGAGATGAACACTATTCCTTAGACAGGATCATAGGTACATTAAGTCTGGTGTTGCAATAAACACCAAACCATGATAAATGTCTACAAATACAAATAAACGCCGTCGGACTCAGAAGAAAAATCTGAGTGTCATGATGGGCAGGTGCTCCCTCAATGGCTAATATGGGAAACCCGGTCCGCATCCTGCGAATGTTGGCTCCTTTAATTTCTGGAACAAGATCATGGACCAAAAACAGGTAAGTAACCTCTCTAATTCCAGGTATGACAAGGGCACAGACCAAACGCAAGAAAACAGGAATGAAAAGATCAAACCAAAAAGCTATAGAAGGAAATGAACCACAAAGGAGAATAGATTGGTAATGGAATGCTACTACAGAAGCCGCCACTACACAGAAAGAGGATATCGGAAACGAATGAAAAATCTATGGGACATTTCTACTGACCAAAATGCAACGGAACAAAGGATAGCAGATCAAGCAAAACAGATACTCACATTCCTAAGGAACGAATACTGGAAGAAGATAAAATTAGAAACAGAGAAAGTAAACAAACTCCTCGCGTACATCTCAACAGATACTATTATAGCCATAAACAACTTTATGTATGCGGGGGTGGGGGCAATATAAGTAAGTATGAAATAAGAAGAAAAAAAAAGACTGCTCAAAAGAATGGACCGACAAAGTCTGGATGGGAAATCAGACTGGAACCCAAGATCACCAAACTTTGAAAAGGAGCTAAAACCGTAAACAAGATGAAAGAGAAAGGAAACGATAAAAGAGCGGAAATCTGACTCGCAAGGAAAGACTAAATAAGAAACATGAAGTACTATAACAAAAGATGGCAGCAAAAGAAGGAAGACTGAGACAATACAGATTCAAATCTGAACAGCACAAACAGGACAGGACCTTTGAAAACAATGAAAACCAGTTTGACAAAAACGTAAACAGAGAAAGAACAATAACGGAACAACTGGATCCGACAGAGACAAAACACTTCTGGAGCAAGATATGGGAAAAGCCTAAAAACACATAAAACATGCCAAATGGCTTAAAAACATGAAATATGAACTACAGGAAATTGAAAAAGGAACATAAATTAAGGAAGAAAATATGAAGACAACCTTAAGGAAAATGGCAAACTGGAAAGCACCAGACCACGATGGAATACATACATACTGGTTTAAAAAATTCACGACCCTACATAAAAGGCTAGCGCAGAAACTGAGATAATGTATCCACGTAACAGACGTACCAGAGTGGATGACCAAAGTTAGGACAACACTAATAAAAAAACGATGACAAAAAGGGAACGATCTCAAGCAACTACAGACCAATAACCTTTTTACCAACAATATGGAACATCCTAACGGCACAACTGAGAGAACAAATCTACCAATCCCTGAACAATCGTGAACTGCTCCCCGAGGAACAAAGAGAATGCCAGAAAAGGGAAAAGAGGGACGCATGATCTGCTATACATCAATCAAAAGATCCTTAAAGAGGTAAAACACACAAAAAAGAAATATCCATTGCATGGATTGACTACAAGAAATCCTACGACAGAATCACTAAAAGCATGGATAATTGAATGTTTAAAAATGTACAAGATACCCAACATGATTATTAATCTCATTAAGAAAACAATAGGAAAATGAGGACTAGAACTGATAGTTAGAGGACAACACCTGATTGAGATAAAAATACAGAGAGGCATTTTCCAATGAGACTCATTATCACCAATACTATTTGATGCCACTCAACTACATATGCAGGTAATGTGATTCCGAATACAAGTTTACAGACACAGAACAAAGAATAAATCACCTCATGTACATAGACAACCTGAAACTATTTGCAAAAAGCAAAAAGGAACTAGAATAGCTGATAAATACGACGAGAATCTTCAGCCAGGACATTCAAATAGAATTTGGAATGGAAATATATACACTGCTGGAGATGAAAAAGGGGAAAACTAGAAACAATAGAAGGCATGGAACTGCCCAACAAATAAAAGATGAGGGAACTAGTCATACAGGATAGCAGTAAATATTTGAGTTCTGGAAGCAGACACCACTAAATCTACAGAAATGAAAGAGAAGATTGCAAAAGAATACATGAGTAAAACACGAAAACTCTTAAAAACAAAATTATATAGCAGAAATATTTGCGGAAAACAAGAAAACTCTTTGAAACAAAATTATATAGCAGAAATCTAGTAAAAGGAATAATCACTTGGGCAGTATCACTAATAAGAAACTCTGGAACATTCATAGGCTCGACTAAAGAAGTACTCAACCACCTTGATCAGAAGACTAAAAAATTAATGACCATGCACAACACACTACATCCAAAAGACGATACAGACAGACTCTATGAGAAAAGAAACAAAAGGGAAGAGGACTGGTAAGTATAGAAGACTGTATGAAAGACACAAAAATGGAGCTGGAGAAATACATCACCCAGAACACAGAAAGGTTGATCACCACAGCACGAGACACCGTCACAAGGAATAACCCATGAAGCACTGAAATCAGAAACAAAAAGAGAAGAAAAGAGAAGTAGGAAGAAACACAGCTACACACACGTTTCATAAGAATGACAATAGAAGAGACCCACCAACACTCCTGGACATGACTAAAAAAAGGACACTTGAACAGAGAAACGGAAACTCTACTGACAGCTGCACAGAACAATGCGATTAGGACTAACTACATTAAAGCTAAAATAGATAACACTCAGGAAAACGGTAATGCAGATTGTGTGGACAAAGAGACAAAAGAGTAAATCACATAACAAGTGAATGCAGCAAACTAGCCCAAAAAAGAATACAAGAAGAGGCACGACTGCGTGGGGAAAACAGTACACTGGGAACTATGCAAACGAGACATGGAGGTGTGGTTTTTGTTTCTTGGTTCATGCGGTGGTGTTTTTCCTGTGGTTTTGTTTTCTTCCTATTGTAACTTCTATGTGAGTGGTTACCATTCGTAGCTTATGCAAGTTGGTTTCCGTATTCGAGGATTTTCCTTAAGATTTCAGCTGTTTTTATCATTGCCGTCCTTTGTAGGGTCTCAGTGATCCCTTTGATTCCAATTTCTCCCAGTCTTTTCTCCAGGTGTTTTTGGACTGTTCCTAGTGCTCATACGATTATTGGTATTATATTGACTTTCTTCATGCTTCATATTTCTTTAAATTCTCTGTCAAGTTATGTGTATTTGATTAGTTTTACTGTCTCCTTGATCTTCACTCTGTGTTCAGCTGGAATGGTCGATTATTATGACATCCGGTCTCCTTGCTTGTATGAGTTTATATTTTTGTACCTTCATATCTCAGAGAATTTTGTGTTTTTCGTTTTCCAGTACTGTCTCTTGTTTATGTTTGTACTATTTGTCTGCATGTTCGAAATGTAATCGTTTGCACAGTTCTCAATGTACTGCCTTCCCAACACAGTCATGTCTGTTCTTATATTATTGGGGGGGGCGAGTTTGCTGCATTCACTTATTATATGATTTATTGTTTCGTCTTTTTGTTCACACAGTCTGCATTTACTGTTTTCCTGGGTTTTATCTATTTTAGCTTTAATGTAGCTTATCCTAATTGCATTGTTCCGTGCAGTCCTCAGTAAAGATTCCGTTTCTCCATTCAAGTGTCATGTTCTTAGTCATACCCAGCTATTTCCATTTGTTTCTTCTCTTGTCATTCTTATGAAACGTGTGTGTAGCTGTTTTTCTTCCACCTTTTCTTTTCTTGTCTTTTTGTTTCTGGTTTCGATGCTTTTCGAGTTGTTTGTTGGGATGGCGTCTCTTGCTGCAATGATTAGCCTTTCCGTGTTCTAGGTTATGTATTTCTCCAGCTCTTTTTTGTGTCTTCCACACAGTCTTCTATATTTACCAGTCCCCTTCCCCTTCGTTTTTTTTTTCATGTAGAGTCTGTCTGTATCGTCTTTTGGGTCTAGTGCGTTTTGCATGGTCATTAATTTTCTATTTCTCTGGTCAAGGTGCATGAGTTCTTCTTTTAGTCCAGCATATGAATGGTCTAGAGTTTCTTATTAATGATACTGCCCATGTGTTTATTTCTCTTACTAGATTTCTGCTATATAATTTTGTTTCTAAGAGTTTTCTTGTTTTTCGTAAATATTCTTTTCCGATCTTCTCTTTCATTTCTGTAGATTTGATGGTGTCAGCTTCCAGAACTCCCAAATATTTGTAGCTTTCTTGTTCGCCTAACGCCCTCATCTCCTCTTAGGCAGTTCCATTCCCTATATCGTCTCCAGTTTTCCCCTTTTCATCTCTAGCAGTGCACACTTTTCCATTCCGAATTGCATTTGAATGTCATGTCTGAATATTCTGGTCGTATTTATCAGCTTTTCCAGTTCCTTTTTGCTTTTTTAAAATAGTTTCAGGTCGTCCATGTACACGAGGTGGTTTATTCTTTGTCTATAAACTTGTATCCGACATCACATTTTCTGAGTATGTAGTTGAGTGGCATCATGGCTATGATAAACAGTAGTGGTGATAGGGAGTCTCCTTGGAAAATGCCTCTCTTTTATTATTAATTATTATTATTATTATTATTATTATTATTATTATTAATTCGCTAGGAGTTCTCAGACTAATCATTACCATAGATCGCTCACTGGTACCAACAGTTAGCATTCCCTGGAGTCCGCCTCTTTCGATAAACATTGCAAATTATTATGCGTTATCACAACAGCTGTTTCCCACTGATAAGGGTCGTTGGTGTTTTTCTGGAATTTGAGTGGCAATAAGCCTTTCTAAGATCACAGTCCTCTCCGTAATCATCAATTAAAAGTCTTGGTTCGCTTTCTTCTTCCTCAGTCTTTCAATCCTATCTGACCCTTCATGACCATTTTCTCTTGCATCAACCGATCCTGGAGTCAATCTGCTGTTATTGGGTCGAGGGGGGGGGGGTGCCCGATTTTTACATATACATATATACACTGGTTTCATGTAATGTTCTTTCTATTTCCCTTATTAATTATTATTTACCCACACGAGTCATTATTAATGATTTAGTACTGGGGATAACAAGTGGTGTTCCCTGGAGTCTGAATGACAACAAATCTCCCCAGATTTCCAGCACTCCCTGCTTTTTTCGATAAACGTTGGTTTCTTGTTGATAACGACTGTTGGCTTTCCCTGGAATGTGAGTGGCAATAAGCATCCTCAATATGCCAGTACTCTCCGTGCCCTTCCAGTAAAGGTCTGGATAGTGCTCTTTCTCCTCGATTTCTATCCTCCTTGACACTTCATGCCCATTTCTTCTTCTTTTTCTTGTTATTATTATATTTTCTAAGCATAGAAATAATGTTGTTTAATGTTTCAGTAGTTGTTCAATCGCTTGTCGACGTTGTAATTTTTATGACCACATTTAGCGCACTGTGTTAGACGGGATAGCTACTGTAATTAGATTTATACCGTATTTCTGTTGCAGTGTTCTGGGTAGAAGGAAGAGCGCTTATTATTAAGAGGGAGGTGTAGTTACTTCTAAACCCATGCTTAATTTACTATGCAAAGAGGAAACGGCTGGCCGTAAGAAATATAGGAATAGTTGTTTGTGAACAAAACAAACCCATAATTTCTGAAAACGCGCATCATGAATCGTTCTAAAGAATAGGGATAAATCACTTTACTTTATGTATAAAATGTTGTTTTTCCACTGTGTTCCTAACACTAATCCTGCAGCACTGGATGTAATAGTCGTTGATATTTATAGTCGCAAACCGTTTCCAGTGAAGCATCTGAAATTAAGTCTGAAATTCACTCAGCCATTTAAGCATCGTCTTTCTTCAAATCGCTTGTTCAAGCGGATTCCTTCTGCTTGAATCGTACCGGTTTCCTTTTTTATATGCAACTTTTTTTTAAACTCTCCTTATGATGATGTTTCCTCAGCGGAATTTTTTTATTATTATTCACATGGCTGACTTTTATTATCTTTTTTACTCACCCATCTCTTTTCTTTTTCTAACGTTTTTATTCTTTCTTTTTAAATTTCATCATCTAATCATCCTTTTCAATCACCCATCATCATTTTTCAGTCATTTAGTCACCTCTTCAGCATTTTTCTTTTTGAACATCTCATCCTATTTTTTCTTTATTTTAACAATCCCATCATCACATTTTTGTCATCTTTTCATTATTTTTTCTTTTTCAACATCTCATTACCATCTTCATTTGATTTAACCATCCCATCATCATTTTAGTCATCTTCTCATTTTTCTTTTCAACACCTCATTACAAGTTTTCTTTATCTTAACCATCCCATCATCATTTTTAGTCATCCCATCCTCATTTTTCTTTTAAAACATCTCATTAGTTTTTCTTTATTTTAACCATTCAATAATCATTTTTAGTCATCTCTTCCTCACTAATCTTTTTCAACATCTCATTACAGTTTTTCTTTATTTTAACAATCTCATCATCATTTTTAGTCATCTCTTCCTCACTTATCTTTTTCATCATCTCATTACAATCTTTCTTTAATTTAACCATGCCATCATCATTTTAGTCATCTTTTCATCATTTTTCATTTTTTTTACATCTTATTACAATCTTTCTTTATTTTAACAATCTCATCATCATTTTAGTCATCTTTTCCTCATTTTTTCTTTTTCATCATCTCATTACAACCTTTCTTTAATTTAACAATCTCATCATCATTTTAGTCATCTTTTCATCATTTTTCATTTTTTTTACATCTTATTACAATCTTTCTTTATTTTAACAATCTCATCATCATTTTAGTCATCTTTTCCTCATTTTTTCTTTTTCAACATCTCATTACAACCTTTCTTTAATTTTACAATCTCATCATCATTTTAGTCATCTTTTCCTCATTTTTTCTTTTTCAACATCTTATTACAATTTTTCTTTAATTTAACCATCCCATGATCATTTTAGTCATCTTTTCATCATTTTTCATTTTTTTACATCTCATTACAATTTTTCTTTATTTTAACAATCTCATCATCATTTTAGTCATCTTTTCCTCATTTTTTCTTTTTCATCATCTCATTACAATTTTTCTTTAATTTAACCATCCCATCATCATTTTAGTCATCTTTTCATCATTTTTCATTTTTTTACATCTCATTACAATTTTTCTTTATTTTAACAATCTCATCATCATTTTAGTCATCTTTTCCTCATTTTTTCTTTTTCAACATCTCATTACAATTATTCTTTAATTTAACCATCCCATCATTATTTTAGTCATCTCTTCATCATTTTTCATTTTTTTACATCTTATTACAATTTTTCTTTAATTTAACAATCCCATCACCACTTTTAGTCATCCAATCCTAATTTTTCTTTTTATTCAGCTCATAATCATCTTTATTTATTTTAACCATCCTATCATCAATATTGGTCATCTCTTCATCATTTTTTCTTTTTCAACATTTCATTACTATTTTTCATTTTCCTCTTAATGATATTGCTTTCTCTTTTGCACATATTTTCTTTCTTTCTCATTTGTTTGTTCAAGTTTATCTTTCTTTTCTTTTATTACATATTCATTTGTTTTTCTTTTTATGATAATCCTTCCTCTTCTTACAAATTTTGTTGTTTTCCTTCTATTGCTGCCGATACGTATCGATTTTAATTTGTACTTTAATATTCTTCATTTTGATACAATGCCGGCATAAACAAGTGTGCACAATTGTACGCTAATGTTGGTATTTTGCTGATTATTAGAAATACATCCTCTCCGAAAGTAGGTGGGATATACCCCGGAGGATGGCATCCCGTTACCTTAACAGATGTGATGAATTCTAAATAACATAAAAGCGCTGTTTCTTTATATCCTAACCGCGACCCTAACTCTGAATGACAATATAAAAAAGCAACAACAAAAAAGAGACAAAAACTATGAGCGCACAGTGGGGATAATGGAATCGTTAAAAGTCAATTTATAGGCTACCTTGTATCTGGTGCGGCATTCATCCTTGCTGAGTTCAACAGGTTTCATCCAAAGGAGGAAGTTTCTAGGGAATATAATATTCACAAGTGGTCTCCAGTCGCATGTATATCCTAGACAAGGAGCATGACGATGTTAGTTTTGCAGTTTTTAGCAGGGATATGTCGCCATCTTATAACATACGGTGTCTGGTATTCCCAAATGGTCACCCATATGATACTAACTACGCTCAACGTCACTTAACTTCGGTGATCTTATGAGAAAGGGATCCATAAAATTTAATTTAGCCCGAAAATGTCGTGATCAGTGCCGATAAGAACTTAGAACTGACGACAGGCAATAAGCCCCTATCCTCCGAAGGGAGGCGGTAATGCCTGGGAGGATGGTCTCTCGTTAGCTTTGAAAGTTGTGATGAATTTGAAACACAAAAGCGATGTGTTTCTTTGTACCTTAACAGTAACCCTCAAGTCTGGGTGACAATACAAAAAAAAAAAAAAAAGACGAAAACGGCGCACGCATTGAGCATAACGGAACAGTTAAAAATCAGTTTATTATCTAAAAGACCGATAAGTGTCCTACGCGGTTCCGTCGGCACTTCTTCACGGATTAGAACGCCCCAGGCGACAGGCAATAGACCCGACCACTCTGAAAGAGGAGCGGCAATACCTGAAAAAAGATTTCATCTGACCTTTGCTGTTATTTACAAGTACGAAAGTTATTTAAAGAAATAATTCCTGGAATTGTGGGCCCAGCAGCGGAAGTCCTATTTTGAAAAATAGTAATAATACACGTATAGTCGCCTGCAACAATTATCGTCTTCATGGCAACAATTATCGTCTCCATGACAATAACTATCATCTTTATGGAAACGGGCTGGTGCACTGCTACTGTTAAGAACAGGTGAAAGGCGGACTAACAGGTGAATAAATGGATTTTGAGAATGATTTTTGTTATCACGAAAATGTCGTCTGCTTTCAGTCAAAAATCGAAACTTACAACGCGATGCTTTAAACCGTTTGAGAATTGGTATTTTATGAAGCTAGAAAAAGTAAAATAATTAGTTAAACTAGCAAACGTATGCTCCCTATGGTGACATATTTTTGTTAATATATATTACGAACGAACATATACTACACTACTCCACAAAAGAAGAAGGTAATATCTAGGAGGAGGATCTAATGACAACAGAACATATACTACACAACCCCCAAAAGGAGGAGGTAATGCTTGAGGATGGTATCAAGACAACAGAAGAGCTACTACACTACCCGTCCCTAAAGTAAGCATTGAAAGAATGCGTTAGTCTGAAATAGTGTAGTAAACTAAATTCAACAGTAAAATATATTAATAGCATAGTTTCGGCTTCAGACAGACAGATATCAAAACCTCCATTAGTAATAGATGTAACGTGCCACAGCTTGAGTAAAAAATTTGTTACAAAATGTATATTGCACGGAAATTATTTATGAGAATGAAAAAGAAGAAAGAAATAATAAAAAATTACGAATGTTTATGTTTGAAAAATGCAAGCGAACATCGGTGAGCAATTGTAATATTGACTGCGAAGCTACTTACTATTCGAAAATGCAATTTTGCTATTCCGAGAATGAAAATGAAGCGGCACGTTTAACTAAGGTATTTGTAAGCTTCCCAAAATCGGCACTGTAATAGGAAAAGCGAAAATTAATAAGTAGCAGAAAGTACCTGACGTAATCCGGAATTACTATTTTTTAACGTAATGCGTCGAAAAACTTTAATATGAAACGCATCAAAATTCAGTAAAGAATAAAAAATAAAAAATAATGGAAACGACTGTAAATGAACACTCAAGCCAATCTGCTATTTGGTTATTCCGTTAGTCGAGAATGTAAAAAAAGACTTTGGAACAACCAATCAAAAGTGTAGACGAAGGGAGCGTCCTGTATTTAGTTTGAAAATGCAGAGTATCTCACAAACAATAGCAAGATAAAGCAATGTGAAATAATAACGGTGCTTGGAAGAAATAGTTGTCCTTTGAAAAAAAATCCTCTGTGTACGTGGGTGAAAGTGGTAGAAGATTTGAGCGTAAAATTTCCCCTGACTTCCTGTACGTGTGACTATGTTAGAAGGAACTGTCGAGCTGGATAAAGTGTAAATATTATTGAAAGCGGACGAACAAAACGTATATTTTCAAAACCACGCATCAAGAATTGGCCTAAATCGCTGCTGAAGCAAATTCGCAAATGTAGCTTTTGGATAGAAAACCATACTCGTTAATGAAATATGGGAAATCACTTATATATATATATATATATATATATATATATATATATATATATATATATATATATATATATATATATATATATATAAATGAAGTAATAAAATAAGGTGTCAATCAAATTTATTAGAATTCAAAGTTCAAGTAAAGTATCTTAGGACTTTAAGATACTTTGCTTGAACTTTGAATTCTAATAAAATTTGATTGACATCTTATTTTATTACTTCATTTTATATTATAATATTAATGCTCTATCCAGTATATTGAGCTTCAGTTTTTATCCGGATGTTTAACTAATTATAAGATATTAGTTTACGCTTATATCTTTTGTTGGATTGCTTCATATATATATATATATATATATATATATATATATATATATATATATATATATATATATATATATATATATATATATATTAGTGGCAGCTATTTCGCCGTATCAACGTTTTTTAGGGTGGCTAGACGTGGCGTGTGTTTTAAAGCTGAGATTCGAAACCCGATTGTTAGGTGAACAGTCGCATGTATAACAACAACAACACTAAAACCAAACTCTAAATCGTACAGCACCGAATTAAAACAGCTGATATTGGACAAGCAAAGCGCTATATCATTAATAAATAATAATAAACTACTTTACTGCTGTTTCACGGAATCCCCGATCATCAGAAGTGTACCCGACTGGATTTAACGTCTGGCATGTGTGTGTAACTAGTAGGACCCGTTTCCCGGTGCTGCCCGAGATGAATATAAAAGAATGAATTAAACAGCCGACCGAACGCAAGTAGGTCACATGGTATTTTAAATGTTTACACAAAAGGTCGGCTTTTAATAATTGATAATGTATGTACCGACGAAAAGGAGCTCTTTGTATTGGAACAAAAATAGAAATTGCCCCAGTTTCCTAATAATGTCTACTATATTTGTGTGGTCGAGTTTTAACTTCGCCGTTTCACCTGTATGATGCAACTTGCTGTAAGTTATGTGTTTTCTACTTCTAACTAATTTTAACCGAATTGTTTTTTTTATATTATCCTAACCGTAAACTAAGCATAACATAAGGTTTATTTCGGCAAAAGTCGGTTATTTCACGGTGGCCGTGGTTAGGTCCGGTTCAAATTCTGTAGAAGTGCTTTGCTTTAGGTTAAAAGTCACTCAAACCCTAACCTAAGTTTTGTTTCGTCAAAAGTCAACTACTAACCGAGGCTAAAAGTCACTGGAAGTCTAACCTAAGTTGTATATCGGCAAAAGTCGGTTATGTCACGGTGGACGGTGTTAGGTCCGGTTCAAATTCTGTAGAAGCACTTTTTTGTTTTGTGGATTTAATTTTTCAATTAAATTATTTCAATAGGATTTTTTTAATTTCGTGTTATTTGACATGTTATTACATTTTCTATGTCAATAAATATTCGATTTCTAATACGAAATAAAAAAAATGTAAATCACGTAGAGATTGTTAAATAATATTATTAAAAATAATGTTTTTCTTTGGTTTAAGAGCACAAATGAACCATAATAATAGTTAAAATTGGATTCAAGCTAGATTATTTTTTTTTGGGGGGGGGGACACCCGGACTTAAGGTTAGAGGTGGTGGTTGGTATAATAGAGTGTTTTGCAATGCCAAAACTGTTATCAGGGCACTCGAAAAACGGGTTTGTAGATTAACACCATCAGCTAAACAACTCCATCTCCATCAAATGAGATTCTACTTCTTTTGGGAGATTACGAGAAATTTGTTGGAAAAGTAAAAATAAAAAAACCCAATAATTTTCGAATTTAGAGTGTGGCATCTATTTCGTATATAAATTAAACGTAAAATGATCCCCCATTTCTGGATCATCTTAACTTTTTAGGGCCGTTAACTAAATGTTTTTACCATTCACTGAAAGTCCAAGTTACAGTGCCGTAAAACTATACGTAATCGCCCCCCCCCCTCTAAACCGCACCGAATATATCTCCCATAGAAGAAAAAATAAAAGTAATAATCTTGGTTGACTGACCTAAAACGCTAGACTGGGTCGAAAATGGGGGATCATTTTACGTAAAATATATGCGCGAAGCTGATCCCCAATATTTGTCTTTTGCTTTTATTATTTTCCCCTTTCTGTCAAGTTTTTCGGGGTGTTTACTGTTTACACGTAATCCCCCTAAAAAGGTAGAATCTCAATTAAAAATAAGTTTGGTTCAATTTTAGTTGGAATATCTCGCGTATTTCGTTGTTTTCCTTCTGAATGATAAAAAGGGATATAAACTATTCAGTTCAATTCGCTTACAAAAACGTTAATTATTAATTATTAAATATTAAATAAAAAAAGGTATGTCTAATAATAATGTTAACGCAACAATAAGTAAATTTTGGAGGCCAGTTTAGTAATTTTCGTTATTGTTAGAAGTCATCGGAAAAGAAAGAAAACAAAAGAAGTGTTGGTGTTTAATTATTGGATTATATATAAAAATGGGAAGTAATGTAAATAAGTGAATAGTTAACAATAAGTATAATGCGAAAAGAAAAAGAATACTTATCTCTTATTTTCGTGTAAAATGTAACGTTGTGTTTTAGCGAACGATTTCATGCCTAATGTCTATGTAAGCGTAGCTCTGATTAGCTGTTTTACAAATTCTGAAACGGTTCAACTTAAGGGAAATCCCTGTTTAAATGATTGCCAAACGGTGTTTGAGGAAGGTACGAGTTATTAATTCATAGAGAGAAATTAGAGCGCTACCCTCTTTTTGGAGTATGCAGTTAGGAGAGTTAGTCGTATGAGATAAATACTAGGAATTAATGTTAGATGTTAAAAAAATGTGTAAGTTGCTAGAAACACGACCGAGGTTAGGGTGTATAGGTAGTGTTGATTTTCGATGTGTTCGATGCATTAGATTTCTTGCCTACTCCAACTGATTTTGAAGGGGGAAAATCAAGTCGACTTTATATAATAGATTAGCATGGCTACCCGGCGTTGTTGTGGAAGAAGGTATGGATAACAAAATAGACGAGTTAAAAAGTGTGTGTAAAATCTGTCTTTTAAAACTTCTCTCTATATATATATATCCCCCCTCTCTCTTCTCTTCCCTCTTTTCCCTCATCCACTCTCTTTCTTTTCCTCTCTCCCCTCTTCCTATCTCTTTTATCCCTCCTTCTCTCCCCTCTCTCTATCACAAGTACAATTTCACACCAAAGGTCGATGAAAAATTGCTCTAAATGTCGACTCCGCCAGACTAATTTTATCTTTTTTAAACCTAAGATTATGAATACCACCAAAAAAATGTGTCCATATTCTATCCGAGTCAATGCTGAAAATGAATATATCAGCCTTGTGGGTGAAGTTTCTAGTTTCTGACTTAAAAAAAAATGGAAGCCACTTGATGTAAGAAGCTTAAAAAAATACCATTTCAAGGTTAAATACTAGCGAACAATAAGTGTTAGATGGATGGATTCCGAAACAGAAAACAGCAATTATTCCCACTTTGTCAAAAACATCGCTCATGGAATGTGAGGACTAAAGAACAAAATAAGGGAAGCGAAAGTTACGAGGCTGCCGAGAGAGAGAGAGAGAGAGAGAGAGAGAGAGAGAGAGGGAGAGAGAGAGAGACAAACAAACAGAGAGAGAGAGAGAGAGAACTGTTGCTGATAGCCTTCTATATGTGTCCCCTTACACAGAGCCGGCGAGACAGTTATTAAAGTGTGTGGGGGGGGGGTCTCCTAGAAAGTGGGGGGGGGGGCCTGGCCTATATAATGAACATATGATACGTTTTTTTACATACAGATGTAATTTAATTTATTTAAGTACATAAATGTTACAAACTAAATATCCATACATTGTGTATTATACAAGTATGAACTTTTACATAGGGCTAACAAAGTATTATATTTATATATAGTATAAAATATTGGCACTTGTGCAGTTTAGTAAACAGCGGCAGATAATCCACATTCAAGACAGCGGCAGGCAATCCACAGGAAGGAACTTTGACTTTAAATTTATTGAATTTATCTAACAATGGATCATAATAATAACCTAAATTTTCGAGATGTTATTCATTTAACCAGTTAATCCCCCCCAAAATACAATGACTTTTTATAGGCGCACTAAGTGATTTCTTCCTCAGAGATATGCCCGTGCGGAATGGAAATAAGGTTTACCAAACTAGACAGAAGCAATGGATTTTATTGGAGATGTCCGCATAGACCCTCTAATAATTCAGTGTCTATTAGGAACGGTAGTTTTAATCTATTCGTCGTTACTTCCTGTAGATTATCTGCCGCTGTCTTGAATGTAACTCTTCAAAATTGAAAACAAATAAATTCTGCTGTTTACTAAACTGCACAAGTGCCAGAATATTTTGTAGATATAAAACGATACTAATAACATGAAACAATTTATATTCTCAAAGGTTATGGCAAATAGTCATATCAATGAATATATTTTAAAACAATCCAAACGTATTAAAACGTGCAGCATTTAGTTGTACAAAAGTGTTTGAAATAGAATGCAAGTTCAAAGAATTCGCTTTATCTTTGTGGATATTGGGAATTGCCACTCTGTTTAAACGTGTAGATGTTATTGTGGACTGTAAGAATGTTTTTAGGCGTCTCATAGCAGAAAACGATCTGAAACTGCATCTGTTGCTGGACTGACGAGAAGTAAGCGAACCAGTACATCTACATCTGACACCACACATCGAAAAATGCAGGTCGTAGATCTGAAAAATAAAACGGAGTATGTCGGATAGATTCACATCTTCCATTGTATCAACATTGTTTGAAAAATGGGTAACTTCGCCTTTAATTTGTAGACATCCACATCACCAGCATACACCTTTTGAATTTCACCGAGCTTTACCTCATCAACAAGATTCTTATGTATATAATCTAGTAGAAATGTTTCTATTAATTTATACACGTGGAAGCCAAGTTGATTAAATCTGCGCCTAATGCTAGAAATAGCAATATTCAATCCTTCAAAGTAAATTAGACGGTATCTATCCTTCGGCTCATTAAATTGAAATGTCGGACTACCGTCTTCCAAATTGGCTGGTAGTTTGCGCTTTCTAGACAAGACTGGATCATCCACTTCCTGTCTTTCTCCACTGTTTACGAGGAAAAAATCAAAGGATTTATCTGAACGAATTTTTTCAAGGTATCAACAATGTGAGTTGCAATTACTTGTGTTTCGCATGACGATAAGTTGGGTCTTGGAGAGTAGCGGACAGATTGTCACTGTGTGTCGGTATATAAGTTCACCTAAGGTTAATCCGAAATAAAAGTCGAATTTCTTCATCTGGCTTTGGGCACCAATTATTCGTGCTCTCATCTCCGACTCTAAGCGAATCTGCAAGCATTCCTCCCAGAGTTTGTGTATGATTATGTAATTGTCCAGAATACTGGAAAAACTTTTAGCTCAGTGTCCATTGTGTGAAGCTGAATACTCGGATTCCATGTGATGCAACTTCAGTTTCAGGATCTGGTTCCTCTTTAATTCGATTGAAGTGACCTTCTCTTTTAGGAGAATGTTTATAAGTTTGCATATTTCATGCACGATGTCCATTGCATCCCTCAGAATGATACATCTTGATGTGACGTCTTTGACAGATAAACTAAGTGCATGACCGTAACAATGAACGATTGTGGCCTTAGGTTGAATTCTTTGAATTAGTGTTGCAACGCCTTGTCGTATATGTGACATTAAATCAGCGCCATCATAAAAATTGACCGTTTTATAAGAATTAAATGTTTTAATAAGTTGTTTTTTTTATAAATGAATATTTCCGTTCCGCTCCTCATTATTGTTTTTCAATACCAATGCAACGAAATCAAAATTAAAACTAAAAATTAAAAACAAAATAGTCTTACTATTTACTGTAGTTCAGTTCTGATGAATATGTCGTCTGTCTGGAATGATAAAATCTTCAAACTCTATTTTTTTTTTGCAGCGAGCAGAATTATAAACATTAACGTTGGTGATCTTCTTGCTCAAAATCGAATTTGCGCCAATGTTTTTTTTAGTAATATCTAGAAAAATTATCCCTGGCTGGTATAATTACACTGATTGGCTAACTACAGTCATGTGACCATTTAACTTTCAGTGACTAAGCACTTTACCCCTGTCCCCCCACCATAGGTGCCGCCGTCGATGCCCTTACGTAAGCATAAATAGATTTTAATTCTCTTCCTTCAACGTGGTTGGTTTGGTGGTCGCATCGTTCTAAGCGTTCAAACAAAGGTTAAAATGTTGACTTGAGTCTAAGGGTTTTATCGGATTGACATCCAAATAACTAAGGGGAGACAAGTACGACCTCCCTTTCAAAACATAACTACACCGGTTGGCCGTTAGGTGTCGCCTTTTCACCAACAGGTGGCGCTGGAAAGCGACACCAGAGTTATCTGCCCTTCGGACTATAAAAACCTTTGCAAACGGAAATCGCCCTCTTCTACTCGACCAGCCTTGACAGAACGACACTGGCGTTTCGTCTCTCCCTCTTGCCTCCAGAATTTCTTCAGACAGGACGATGCGACGACTACCTGTCGCGTCAAATCATTTCTTCTCCCCCTTTCTGACTGCTGGACACTCATAGTAAGCTTGGCATTTTCTTTCTCTCTTCTCAATTACACACGTACACACGCACGCAGGCACACACGCACACAGGCACACACGCACACACGCACACACACACACACACGTGCGTTTTTCTCCATACAAAACTTATTTAAAGAGACATTGCTTTAAATAACAAAAAGACACTATTTCTTTCAAGCCGTCAAAGAGACATTTATCCAAAAGACGCTAAAAGACTTTCGTCAAATATGGAACATAATTTTTATGTGTAAAAATGCAAAATAAATTGTTGTTGTTCATATAAATGTTTGAATATTGGATATTTTATTCGCCCTTCATTTGTGTTGAATGTTGACGTTTTCTTGCTCGTTTTTCTTCAATATTTAATAAGATTCCCACAATTTGGTGACCCCGTTGAACATTTATTTAATAAGATTCCAGTATTCAAACAACAAAAAGGAAAATACAAATTTATTTTCTGTCTCAACAACAAGCAAAAAAGGGAAGTCGCCATCTTTTTCTCTAACCACGTGGAAATGAAAATTCAAACAAAAAAAGAAAATACGAATTTATTTTCTGCTTCAACAACAAGCAAAAAAAGGGAAGTCGCCATCTTTTTTCTCTTACCACGTGGAAATGAAAATTCAAACAATAAAAAAAAAAGAAAAGAAATAAAATACGAATTTTTTTTCTTTCTTTGCAACAAGGGAAAGAGAAGCCGCCATTCTTTCTCTACGTGGAAACTAACATTCAAACAAACGAAAACAAAAACGTCATTCCTCGTGTGAAACAAATTATGACTCCATTTTTTTTCTTTTCTTTTTCCTTTTCTACCCACGTGTTGGAAATATATATATAAAAGAAAAGAAAACTACAATACAGACAACACACGATTACAAACTCAGCCAAACCTGAACAACCACATCTTCCCGGACATTCATCAAGCACCAAACATTTCCGGACGACACTATGGAAGAAATCACACCAGTTCAAAAATGAGTACAACTGCACAAGCACCACTAAATACTCAACAACTGGACGTTCGTTGATTAACTGGAGGACACATCAACTCGAACGACGCGCGCCAACACCAGTACAGACCCACTTGTACCTGGACCTGCTAACTCACTTGCAGACATTTGCGCATCTGATTTTTACCATAGTGTACCACCAACATCAACAACTAGATGTTTGTTCATCAGTTCCACAACACGGACTAATTAACATGAACAACATCAACAACTGCACAGATCCACTTGTTCTCATTCACCAACCACTGCACAGACTCACTTGTGCTCATTCATCAACAACTGCACAGATTCACTTGTGCTCATTCATCAGCAACTGCACAGACTCACTTGTGCTCACTCATCAACAACTGCGCAGACCCAAGCACCAAACATTCCCGGACAACACTGACAATTCAACGTTCGTTCATCAGCTCCGCATCACGCAGACTAATCAACATGAACAACGCCACCAACAAGTGCAAATTCGCTTGAACTCAACATTTTTCGACCGCAGACTCACTTGCGCTCAAACTTGATGCAGACACAATTGCATGCAAACAACACACAGATCCACATGCGTTACAAACACTCAATTCCGAAGACCCACTTGCGATCAATTTCAATACAGATGGAAAAACAGAAATATGTAGCGTGCACACTACTTTTTCTAATCTTCAACAGCAAAACAGACATACCCACAAAGAATACTTCTCATCTACAACTGTACATATTGAATAATATTTTCAATATTTTTCAATCTGAGGGGGGTTTTATCGGATTGACATCCAAATAACTAAGGGGAGACAAGTACGACCTCCCTTTCAAAACATAACTACACCGGTTGGCCGTTAGGTGTCGCCTTTTCACCAACAGGTGGCGCTGGAAAGCGACACCAGAGTTATCTGCCCTTCGGACTATAAAAACCTTTGCAAACGGAAATCGCCCTCTTCTACTCGACCAGCCTTGACAGAACGACACTGGCGTTTCGTCTCTCCCTCTTGCCTCCAGAATTTCTTCAGACAGGACGATGCGACGACTATCTGTCGCGTCAAATCATTTCTTCTCCCCCTTTCTGACTGCTGGACACTCATAGTAAGCTTGGCATTTTCTTTCTCTCTTCTCAATTACACACGCACACAGGCACACACGCACACACGCACACACACACACACACGTGCGTTTTTCTCCATACAAAACTTATTTAAAGAGACATTGCTTTAAATAACAAAAAGACACTATTTCTTTCAAGCCGTCAAAGAGACATTTATCCAAAAGACGCTAAAAGACTTTCGTCAAATATGGAACATAATTTTTATGTGTAAAAATGCAAAATAAATTGTTGTTGTTCATATAAATGTTTGAATATTGGATATTTTATTCGCCCTTCATTTGTGTTGAATGTTGACGTTTTCTTGCTCGTTTTTCTTCAATATTTAATAAGATTCCCACAATTTGGTGACCCCGTTGAACATTTATTTAATAAGATTCCAGTATTCAAACAACAAAAAGGAAAATACAAATTTATTTTCTGTCTCAACAACAAGCAAAAAAGGGAAGTCGCCATCTTTTTCTCTAACCACGTGGAAATGAAAATTCAAACAAAAAAAGAAAATACGAATTTATTTTCTGCTTCAACAACAAGCAAAAAAAGGGAAGTCGCCATCTTTTTTCTCTTACCACGTGGAAATGAAAATTCAAACAATAAAAAAAAAAGAAAAGAAATAAAATACGAATTTTTTTTCTTTCTTTGCAACAAGGGAAAGAGAAGCCGCCATTCTTTCTCTACGTGGAAACTAACATTCAAACAAACGAAAACAAAAACGTCATTCCTCGTGTGAAACAAATTATGACTCCATTTTTTTTCTTTTCTTTTTCCTTTTCTACCCACGTGTTGGAAATATATATATAAAAGAAAAGAAAACTACAATACAGACAACACACGATTACAAACTCAGCCAAACCTGAACAACCACATCTTCCCGGACATTCATCAAGCACCAAACATTTCCGGACGACACTATGGAAGAAATCACACCAGTTCAAAAATGAGTACAACTGCACAAGCACCACTAAATACTCAACAACTGGACGTTCGTTGATTAACTGGAGGACACATCAACTCGAACGACGCGCGCCAACACCAGTACAGACCCACTTGTACCTGGACCTGCTAACTCACTTGCAGACATTTGCGCATCTGATTTTTACCATAGTGTACCACCAACATCAACAACTAGATGTTTGTTCATCAGTTCCACAACACGGACTAATTAACATGAACAACATCAACAACTGCACAGATCCACTTGTTCTCATTCACCAACCACTGCACAGACTCACTTGTGCTCATTCATCAACAACTGCACAGATTCACTTGTGCTCATTCATCAGCAACTGCACAGACTCACTTGTGCTCACTCATCAACAACTGCGCAGACCCAAGCACCAAACATTCCCGGACAACACTGACAATTCAACGTTCGTTCATCAGCTCCGCATCACGCAGACTAATCAACATGAACAACGCCACCAACAAGTGCAAATTCGCTTGAACTCAACATTTTTCGACCGCAGACTCACTTGCGCTCAAACTTGATGCAGACACAATTGCATGCAAACAACACACAGATCCACATGCGTTACAAACACTCAATTCCGAAGACCCACTTGCGATCAATTTCAATACAGATGGAAAAACAGAAATATGTAGCGTGCACACTACTTTTTCTAATCTTCAACAGCAAAACAGACATACCCACAAAGAATACTTCTCATCTACAACTGTACATATTGAATAATATTTTCAATATTTTTCAATCTGAGGGGGGTTTTATCGGATTGACATCCAAATAACTAAGGGGAGACAAGTACGACCTCCCTTTCAAAACATAACTACACCGGTTGGCCGTTAGGTGTCGCCTTTTCACCAACAGGTGGCGCTGGAAAGCGACACCAGAGTTATCTGCCCTTCGGACTATAAAAACCTTTGCAAACGGAAATCGCCCTCTTCTACTCGACCAGCCTTGACAGAACGACACTGGCGTTTCGTCTCTCCCTCTTGCCTCCAGAATTTCTTCAGACAGGACGATGCGACGACTATCTGTCGCGTCAAATCATTTCTTCTCCCCCTTTCTGACTGCTGGACACTCATAGTAAGCTTGGCATTTTCTTTCTCTCTTCTCAATTACACACGCACACAGGCACACACGCACACACGCACACACACACACACGTGCGTTTTTCTCCATACAAAACTTATTTAAAGAGACATTGCTTTAAATAACAAAAAGACACTATTTCTTTCAAGCCGTCAAAGAGACATTTATCCAAAAGACGCTAAAAGACTTTCGTCAAATATGGAACATAATTTTTATGTGTAAAAATGCAAAATAAATTGTTGTTGTTCATATAAATGTTTGAATATTGGATATTTTATTCGCCCTTCATTTGTGTTGAATGTTGACGTTTTCTTGCTCGTTTTTCTTCAATATTTAAGAGGAATAGAATGCGTTAGCATCCCCCACAGTTTCGAATCGTGCGACCGACAGAGTAATCACCCTCCACACTGATGATTCCCGGAAAACAGGATGAAACACATGTGTCTTTGGATAAGAATGTAATGATATTTATCGTAATATCACGCAATGGTTAATAAAATTTCAACCAATTAAGCTCTCATACGTTTAGCTCAATAGATTTTTCGAATTTTAATTCCAAAAGCACAAGTAAAGTATTTTGATTCGTCCAAGAACGTTCTTGTACGAACAACTATTCATAATTCCGACGATTCCTAACCGTAAATAAGCAAAGGTGGTTGCCGGCTTGTCGTAAACCTATGTGCATATTCCTTTCTGTGTTGTAATCTTATAAACTGTTCAAATATTCCTTTCTGTGTTGTAATCTTATAAACTGTTCAAATACACTGTTTAAATCTCTGAGGAATCCTGGTTAATTGTAAAATCTGAATCCTGTCTGTCTGAACAGTTCTTTTAAAAGATGAAACATTGTAAGATGTGAATAAACGAATACTTCGAGACAGTAACAGAACTTTTTTTTTTAATAATTATTTTTTGATAAATGAATATTTATTATCCAAATACATATATGTATCATTTTCAGGGCAGGCGGGACAGTTATAAAAGTGGGGGACTCTCCTAAAAAGTGGGGGGGGGGGCGGTTAAACACATGCATATATAACTTCATTATTGATGACCGTAAAGTGGGGGGGGGGGCTTGAACCCCCCCTGCCCCCTCGGTGCCGCCGTCCATGATTTTCACTAAAAATCATCTGTGTGGCCTATCGATGATTAGTTGATATCAAATGAATACAGTTATTCATAGAAGCTAATCTTTTCGAAGGTTCACTGGTCGATTCAAATTTCACCGAAAGCATTTCACTTAGTATATTCACAAAACAGTTGCGCACATCTATTTACAAAATATCTACAGATGATGATGATGATGATGATGATGATGACGATGATGATGAAGAAGAAGAATTTGAGAACAGGTGCACGCACACACATGTATGAACGAATCCATGTTTCTGAATGTTTGAGATGAGGATTTTCGTACAGAGTCCCGAGTTCGACAGAAAGATTTCCGAGTTCGACAAAATACACCCGAAGAAGGTCGGAAGTTACATCGGCCGAAACGTTGTGAGAATAATACTCAAGATGGGAACAGTAGTCCGAATAATCCAAATAATACAAACGAATCCATGTTTGTGTATGAACTTTATTGGCGATACACATTCATAAAGTTCATGTTATTCAATAATAAATTATTGAAATATCTTTATCCGTCAAAGAATTAATTAACCACTAATCTTTAGTCGTGTGCATTTTGTATGCTTTTGCTTAACAATCTTCGTCAACAAACACACACATAGGGTCGTGACGGTGTTGTGTGGTGAAACATTAATTTATTGACGTTCGTATATGCGTTCATTTCGTCAGCGCATTCTGTAAGTGACTTTGTGTGTTTCTTCTTCCACGGTGCGTCGTCGTCCATTGCCAAGCGCCTCGCCACTATTTTCTCGTCTTTGCGGAGATTGCCGGAGTTAAGTGGCCAGAAGAAGAGCAAACAAAGGAAGACAAAAGTCGACGCGATGAACGCCGTGCGCTTCGCGTCCGGGCAATAACGTGTGGCGGCGGCGGCGGCGGCGGCGGCGGCTGCCGGTGGCGGTGTGGTGGTGGTGGTGGTGGAGTCGGCCACGGCTGGCGGCCAATAAAGTGTGCTCAAGTGCCAGGAAACCGAACGACTAAAGCAGGTAACTTTCTACGGCGGCGGGTTCTGGGTGTGCAGAGCGAGAACGTGCCGCATTCGCCTTGTACATCTTTTCAACGCGAAAGACAAGAGGACGATGATGTTCAGGCGGTGGCGGGGGGGGGGGGGGGCGGACGCGGAGGAGGGGGGGGGGCTGTAGTATTATGTTATGCCGAAAAAGAAACGAGACCAAGTAGAATATGGGGGAAAAAAAAGAAAGAAAAAAAAAATAGAGGCGGGCAAAGGAGAGGATGAGAAAGTGAGAAGATGGAGACAAAGATGATGTAGATGCCGCAAACAGTTACGGTGGTGTTATGCCGAACAGTCGTCGCGGTTTGACGCTGATAGTATCGGTGACAATAAGACAGAGAAAAAGAAGTTTGGTAAAATGTCAGTATAGTTAACAGTCGAGAAATCCTAAAAAAACAAAAACAAAAAAACAACAAATTATTTATTACAAACGAAGTAGAATTGAATTTTTAATTTTTAATTTCAGAATTTTACTTCTATGATCGCGTGTCTTATTGAAACAAAAAAAAAAACCAACATGGCGAATGAAGTAATGAGTTTACCTCGCTAAACTTTGGCGATTAAGTGAGATTTTATGAGGGCTTTCGTTTGAGGTGGGGTGGGGTTGGTACTGCCACTCGTACTTAAGGTTAGTGGTAAGGTAATTTATTTTTTTCACTATCTTTTCAGTATGAATTTAACCGAAGTAAGACATCACGTGGTCAGCCATTTTGATTTTAGTGTGACGATAAACTACACGAAGATTGAAAACACATTCTGAAAAAACAAAATACAAACAGTTTCAGCACGTTAAAAAATATACAAGTCGGTAGATAATTAAATTCTACTGTGTTTGTTATAAGTTATTGTATTCTTTAATCTTTATCCAGTTGGTAGAAGAGGAGTAAGAACCCATGCATATTGTTACAACCATTAAATGATGAATACAATGTTGCCATCTGCGGAACACATTATCACGTGGCTGCTTCCCTGCAGGCTACAGCATGGTCCTAATATCAACAAATGCTTGTCATAAACCGTCCTCATAAGTAATTAAACTGTTCACTTTTTTTATCGTTTTAAATCCTCTCATGATATTCTTCATCATTCATCTGACAATCTATCCATCTCATTAATTTTTTTTTATCTTCGAGTGGCTTTTGGCCTTGATAAGTGGTGACTCATCCGTACAAAAAGTTAATCTGCATAACTTTAGACAGTCCAGAAGTAACCATATATGTTTAGAATTGATTATTTTCATGGAAGGTACTCGTCTGAGCTTCAACTTCTGGTTCCTTTTTGTAAGACATTCACAGCAAGAACCTGTCTTCTAACCACGTGATTGCTTATGCTTCCCCGCGCGTTACAACATGGTCGTCTTCAAATCCAATATAAACAAATACTTTTCATAAACCGTCCCCATTAAGTAATCAAACTTTGTTCACAACATTCATAATTTTCAAACCTTTCATAATATTATTCATCATACGACTGACAATCTATCCATCTCATTAATCCTTATCCTCGAGTGGCTTTTGGTTAACAAAAGTTATTTATTTTCGTATGGACAGACTTTGTCACTCTTTCTTTTAATATTGCTTTTTCCTCTACAGTCTTCTTCACTATAACAGTCTAAATCTATTGAATGCTATATGAATGTGAATTGTACTTTGTCTTCGATTCTACGAGTCTATTAAATTATATAATAAGGCTAGTTGCATTTAGTATTCTTCCATATGTTATGGTGATCTACCCTATTCTCCCACTCCATGGACTCTTCCCCGACACTATGAATAGTGGTAACAGAGAAACTCGCTATGACGCATTTTCAGCAGCCGAGGAACTCTCGCTTGCCTTATTTTGTCCTTTAGTCTTCACATTCCACGAGCGATGTTTCTGACAAGGGGGGAAGAATTGTTGTTTTCTGGGTCGGAATCTATCCATCTAACGCTTATCGTTGGCTAGTTTTTGACGTTGAAGTAATATTTTTTATCTCCTTATATCATGCCTTGTCTGGAGTAATTTCCATGAAAAAAGAAGCAGTCTCTGGCAACACACTACTTCTGTACTTCCCTGTAAACACAAACTCTTGTTAACTACCTCCTTGTTGGCTTGTTTCTCTTCCGCACTTGAAGGCGACAACACCGCATAACCGTGTAAATCTACTGAATTGTATCAGAAGGCTAGTTGCACTTAGTATTCTACCGTATAGTTCTGACTTCCGGTAAAAGGAGCTTCGTAATAATTGAATTAACACATCCAATATAACCGTGGACAAAATATCGATCTATAATTCAAACAAGCTATAATGTGGTTGGTAAAAATGGATGCCGGTCGATGTCAGAATATAATCCGTTAATATTCTATTAATTTTTGCGATTCGGTTTTAAGTGAACATGCTTTCTGTTCTGACTCTCAGAAACGAGTTGCAGGTTGTGAAGTTTAATGAATGTCCACTATGGTTTATTGAATCATTCATTGTTGGATGTAGAAGTGTTAGATAGTGGGGGCTCAGAAAGTAGAACTCTCTGGAAGGGGGTAGGAGTAGCAGCAGAAGTCGGAAGTGACGTCATGACGGTGGGAGGCTTTTTCAACCTCTTTGTTCCTGACTTATCGATAGAAGCAGATGTGAAAAGTTTCCCGGTCCGTTGCTAGTAGGCGGGGATTGAGGGGGGGGGGGCAGTGGCGCAAAATGGCCTGAATATCTTTCTTTAGTCTTTCTCGCCCTCTCCCGTGCAAAACAACCACACAATCTGTGTCGTCTGTTATGTTAAATAAATCTTCTTAAACTAAACCCTGGAGTCCATGTGTTATCGACCACAGCCAAAGGAAGAAGAAGCCAGAGACTCACCAGTCACCAAAGAAGAAACTTGGGTACACATCCGCGAAGGTAAGCGAGAATACTACAGAAGTAAAATGAAATACAACGTTAAATCAAATGACGGAAAGCATCAAAGCACGCGTAAACAGACAAACTTTATTCTGGAGCAAAAAAAAACAGTTACACAATTTTGGTGCAGGAATTGAAACAAATATTAACTGACGCAGCAATAACGGTGATTATTTATACGCCCACACACGCGCACGCGTGCGCACATAGGACGGCCATAGACAGAAGCATCACACAAAGAAATATCAACACAGAGTATGATTCTAATACTAGCGGGACCCCGTGGAATTTCCACGGTGCTTTCTACATCAATCTATATAATTAAGTGTTCAAAATAATATTCCTTCTGAAATAAATGTCTGTCAGTCTCAATGTAATTAAGAAGAATTTACGCTTTCTTCCGTAAAAATAAATGTTCACCGTCAGTTAAATATTCTTTAAATAAATAAAACAAATATGTTACTTATTTATTCATTTATTTAAAATTGTAACAATTTTAAACAATAAATATTTTCTGTCTTCTTCTCGTAAAATAATTGTCAGCTAAATATTTTTCAAATCAATAAAACAAATGTCACTTTTTGAAATGTATTTATTTAAAAATTGTACTGTTTTAGTCGACGGGACGACATAACTTCATTTTGTAACAATTCTTTTTAAAATAGATAAAGTCAACTTTTTTTACCTTAGCGACATCAGATTAATCACCAATCAGACAAGCTCATTTTTCATGTAGCGTGTAATGACTAACGAGAACAGACGTAACTTGGGAAAGCTTTATTCCGCACACAATGTCGGTACAATATTAGTGCTACTATTTCTAGTGGTTAGTAGAAGCAGGAGAATTCTCCAAAGGGGAGATAAGTCAGAGTAAGGAAAGTTATTCGTAATTGTTCATTACAGAGCGTATTATTATTTAGATAAACGGCAAGCGTTATTGGTGACATAAATGGTTTTTAAAGGAAATAAAATTCAAAACACTTTGTTTTGGTTTACTAACTAATGTGTGACGTGTTTACGTTAAAACCAATTAAATATTTAATAAAAAATATAAGCATGTAAAGGTAAAGTAACCATTAATATTGGCTTTTATCATAATCGTAACGATACTTTCGAAAGAAAATACCCGGGCGAAGGATGACTAAATACTAAAGACCTATATCAACGGTAACTTCACAGGCTTATATTTCCTATTGGATATTAAATAGCTTTTAATGCAAACACGTCGCACATGAGTAGGCAAAGGAACATAAATTGTTAGGGACTAATTTCCATACTATATTTCCATGAAAATATTTTACGTTGCTACAAACACTATGAAGAACTCTCCTTTCTTTCCTGTGTGTACCTTAAGTCAAACGGAACTTCCATGAACAGAGTTTATTTCCAAGAACTTCCTATCTGTGGTACACGTTACCGCGGGAATCTTTATCTACGGACTAAATTATGATCGTTTTCAAGTCCAATGTGAACAAATATCTGTCGAGTCGTCCTGTGAATTAATCATAGTTCTCTTTCCTTTCATGGTACTGTTGCATCATCCAAGTGCAAAATCTCACTAACTTTTATTATCGAGTGGATTTTGGTGTTGCTAAATGGTGATTCATTAGTATATATATATATATATATATATATATATATATGTTTAATAAATATTTATTTATAAATATTATTATTATTTATCAGCCAACAAGGCAGGGCACTCTCGAGTGACTTTAATAACAAGCAGTGCAAATAGCTACATGCACGATCCGAACGCCGTTCGTAGATCACTCTAAAAACTGCTTGGGCAAATCTAGCCGCCGACTCGCTATTTACATTTAAATTCCTCTCTATTTACTAACTAATTGGCTATGGCCGATGGGATAAGACCATCGACTATGAATCAGTGGCGATTTGTGATCGGGGTTCGCGCCCACCGACCGTTGAGAATTAGTTCCTACACTGAAGATTGCGTCAGCATGAAAAGCATTAAAATATTTAATATATATATATATATATATATATATATATATATTCAATATGAACACCTACCTAAGTGAAAGATCAGATTTTTCCGTTTTCGGAGATCTTAGTTTCTAATAACTAAAGATCGATAACATCGACATGCCAGTGTAGCGGCTTGTATACATATCTTGTATAAATGAAAATATTAATATAAATAGCTCTATTTACTATTGAGCACTATTGTACACGCCCGGTGGAAATTCTTTGGGTTTTTATCCATAGATGCTTTCGTAACCTGGATTACTAATATATACATATATATATATATATACATATATATATATACATATATATACATATATATATATATATATATATATATATATATATATATATATATATATATATATATTGTTCTTATTCATCATTTTTTTCTGTCTTCTTCTTTACCTTTCACTTTTTTATTTTTCACTTTTTCATGTTTAACTGACCATTTTCTAAACGATATATTTTTTCTTTCATTTATGCTTAACATTTTGTACTATTGCGTCTTATTTTGAACTGTTTTTGTTTACATTTTTAAATTCTTTTCACTTTTTGAACTTTACTGCTCTGCCTGGAAGTAGGAATTGGCAATGGATATTATTACTCGAATTTGTAGCTATTAACTTCCATTTAGATTCTCCGGATGTGATGCTTTATTTTTCGCTTTTTCCACAGATCTCTATACATTCAGAGTGCATGAATCTATCTGAGTGCTGTTGCTCGAAATACCCGGACTTTGTGCATGACATTAAACATTTGAGTATGTTGAATATTTCCATATTTCCATTTTTTAATTAAAAATCATGAATTAGAGTTGATTGTCTTAATTAGTTTTTTTTTTATAGCCAGTAAGTCTTTATTTATATGTATATAGTTTCACATTTTCAAAGCTTCTATGTTACCGGTAATACATGCATTACCGGTCTTTATAATCTGATGAGAAGAATTTGTCTTTGAAATCCATGGATTAAGGATTTGAGATTTCTCCTTATTTACGAACTATTGCTGATTTATTAAAATTTGTAATTCTTTCAACTTTTATTTTCATCATTCTTTATATATATATATATATATATATATATATATATATATATATATATATATATATATAACCATATATATACAGATATATGGTTATATATATGGTTATATATATATATATATATATCTGTATATATAAACATATATATATATATATATATATATATATATATATATATATATATATATATATATATATAAACACACACATATAACCATATATCTATACATATAAACATATATATATAAACACACACACATATATAAACATATATATGTATATATATAAACATATATATAAACATATCTATCTATCTATACCGGTAGTGAATAGTCATATCTCTATGCTGATGAGTCCCGATTTAAGGACGAAACGTATACATACATAGATAATAAACAATAACAAATATTATTATTTGTCGCTCCTCGAAAAAGTAGAGCACTGTAATGGTAGTATTAACACAGTTTGACGTCACTAGCTTTATAATGCATCGTTCCTTCCCTTAAAAAGAAGTAGAACGCTCTGGCCGTTAAGCCCGCCGATAACGTGTTAAAATTATCATCGTTTATTTGCTGTTTACAATTGGCGCAGTGGTTAAAGATGTCGGATTTGAATTGCTATGTTCGTATCTAAGAATCCGTATGTTTTCTTCTAAGTACAAATTTCATCTCTGTCTAAATCCTCTAGGAGTACTGGAATTACACAAAATCGACCAAGAGATCACCGGTGTAAGATTTTCGTTCTTCAGTGACCACCACTGTTTAGCCAAGTCCGTTATATTCATAAGTTCTGGGTTCACAAAAGAGTGCATATGGTTATAAAATCGCTGCCCCAGTCCCCTGCAGATATACCGATGTAAATTTTCTTGTTCATGGTATTTTCTTCCGAAAAAATACTGGCCTTGTAAACTACGCATTTCACTTTACAATTACCATCTAGTGGGCATTTACTTTTTATTTGGCAATTACAATTATTCCCTTTTATATTACTATTATCTGGTTTATTTCATATTTTATGGTTATGTTCATTGATTATACTATCCATGTTCTTTGTACAAGAATAACTAATTTTGACGGTTTTTCTATTAAATATCTTACTTAAATGATTATTAGTGTTAAAATGCTTATATATTGAATTTTAGAATGACTTGCCTATATTAATGCTTGATAGATGGCAGTATGGTGGATAGTACCATATTATTTTGCGGCCTCTACTCCTGGATTTATTTTTATTCTTATTCTCGATATATTCTAATCTCATTCCATCTTATATTATTTTTTAATTTGAATATGTAAGATTACCATTTGAACATTATTACTATTAATATTATTATTAAGATTATCATTATTACTATTATCATTATTATTATCTATATACTACTAAAAGTCTATGGGTCTTGTATGTTTGCAATCAGCTTTCAGCTTTCCGGTTTTCAACATCCGGTTGCGCATGCGTAAATAGCATCGTCTTTCAATCTGTTAATACAATTCCGTTGAACTCTTATTATTAACGAACGCATGAAATTTTTCATTCTGGAAATGTTTATATCGCTTTAAATATAAAACAATTACATTTAATTTCATCAAATAGTTTTTTTGTTTTCTCCACGGCTAAAAACATTCAACGGCAGGACTTTGTAAAGTCTGTCGCAGTTTCAAAAAAGCTCCACCCTTTTAAAAAACAAAAACAAACAAACAAAACAACAACAATCATTATTAATATCAATAGCGGCGGTGACGAAACCACCTCCCACTTTTCCTCTCACAGATTTCACCACTCCTACTCCCTCTGTTTTCGTTACGTACGCGAGACAGCCGGTTGTACCCCCTTCCTTTCTCAAATCGCCTTTATTTTTATAATCTTTTAAATGAAATTGTTAGTTGAAACTAACAATTTCATTTAAAAGATTATATATAAAAATTTGAATTTAACTATAATAAGTATTATGGTACCTGTTCAGTGCATATTTACCTATAAGTATGGCCAACCACTTATAATTCAGTAACTATAATTAAAAAAAAAAACAATTATAATAAACAGAACGACGCATAGAAATCTATCTATTCTTTTTTCAACAATTACATTTAATTTCATCAAATAGTTTTTTTGTTTTCTCCATGTTATATTACTGTAAGCGTATGGTGACAAGCAAAAATGAACGAACAACACAGGATTAAAATTGGGAAAATATTATGGTTTATTTTCCAGAACAATTCAACGGGAAGAAATTTCCGATAAGGGATTTCGGAATTGGAGTGGATGTCGCAACAGTCGAGAAGCCTTGGTGGGTAGTAGTAAATTGTTGACAATGTCCTGTAGGCGAGCAGTGGTAGAAGCAGTAATAGTTGCGTTATACGATGTCGGCGTCGGATGACGCGGTGTAGCAGTAGCGCCAATAGTTGTGTTGTTGTTGTTCAGCGTCGCTGATTCAATGGCGTTTGGCCGACGAAATTGTCGTGATACGTTGTTGAATTGTTTAATTTTTGTACTTGAAGTTGCTGGTTTTTTTTGTCGTTGTTTGAGGAGGACCGAACGTCGCTATTCTTGTGTTCTTGGCTGATTCCAGATTTCTTTCCTGTCGTCTGCTTGGGCCAGCTGGTTTTATGGAAAAGCCTGCGGACGTAGGTGTAGACATACGACCGATAACACGGAGATGAAAATCTGACGGCCGGCGTCAACAAACTGTGTTTGTTTGAATTTCTATTTTCGCCACAATAATCCCGATACATGATCAGTCAGCCCGTAATTTCGTGGTAGTAAACATGATTATGTTTACCGACTTTTTTGCCACTGTGGCGATCACAGAACGCCTCCCAGTGCCTGGGATTCCACTTTTGAGCAGTCGGGAATCGCCCAAACAAGACACATCGAGGTGGCGGTCGCCATGACAACAACACTCCAGCTGGCATGACAAGCGTCGTCAAATCAAAACGAGATCTAAAAATCATAACATCCACAAGTGTCACGCACATACATGAATTCCATAGCTAATATAACAAACTGACCCAACGGGTCACGGGTGGTCTAGTTATTATTATTATTATTATTATTATTATTATTATTATTATTATTATTATTATTATTATTAACTATTATAAAGTACTATTTTTATATTATATATTATTAGTATTATCATTATTAACACTATTATTAATATTGCGATTACTGTTAGTATTATTATTATTATTATTATTATTATTATTATTAATACTAATATGAATATTATCATTGCTATTATTAGTATTATCTTGATTATTTTATGTTAGTTTTATCACTATTCCCATTGTTATTACTAGTAGTTGTATTATAATTATTATTATTTAAATTATTAGTATTAGATTTGTTACTATTGTCATTAGTCTTCTTCTTATTAATATTATTATTGGTATTATTATTATCTATATATTAATACGCTAAGGTGTACGTACGTGTGTCACGCTTCCGGCAAACACTCTGCGCATGCGTGCCGCACCTAGATTATTAACAACATTTAATTAGTCTAATTTTTGCATCATATTTTAATTATTTCCCTTTAGCGCAACGGTAAGCGACGTAGTATTTTTGTCTTTGGCCCGACTGGTTTATAGTTCGATCCCAACCAACCGCTACGATTTTTTTCCAACGTTTCGAGGGGATGGGGAAGAAATAATACATTTCTTTTAATCACCTGGTCAAAAAGTACTTTTTTGTGTTGCTTAAAACTTAAAACTATTTTTTGTTTTTTATTTTGACGTTAATAAAGCAAGCGTAACTTACTAACAAATAGAGGGTGCTTTGTTACATTAGGACCCACGTTAACTTTAACCCCGTTTTTTTTTTCAATGATGGTTTGAACTATTTTTTTTTTTATTATTTGTTTTTTGTTTTTTTTTGGGGGGGGCTTTTTTAATAGTTTTAACTATAAAAAAATTGGGGAATGTGGTGTGGGGCTTTTTTAACTTTTAAAACGAAATTATTTACGTTTTATATTACACCAAGGGTTAGCGGCGCTCTTGTATAAGCAGTGACCGATCTGAGGGGGACAACTCTACCTTACCCAGCCGCCGCCATTCCGAACTCGCCCACACTTCGGCAAGGGAGACAATTTTGACACACATTTTTACAAACCCTTTATAACAATTAATGCGTTAGAAATAGCTTTTGAATGCGTTCAGAGTAACTTTTAAACAAAAAAAAAAACATGTTACGGGGTTTAAATCACTTATTTACATGCCGCAAATTGTATACACTTTATAACAATTAATAAACAAATGTTACGGGTTTTAAATGCATTCAAAATAACTTTTAAGCACTTTTATTTACATGCCGCAAATTGTATACACTTTGTAACAATTAATAAAAAAAATGTTACTGGTTTTAAATGCACTTTTAATCACTTTTATTATTTACATGCCACAAATTGTATACACTTTATAACAATTAATAAAAAAAATGTTACGGTTTTGAAATGCGTTAGAAATAACTTTTAAATGCGTTAAAAATAACTTTTAAACAATTAATTTTAAAAAAATGTTACGGTTTTAAATGCGTGCAAAATAACTTTTAAACACTTTTATTTACATGCCACAAATTGTATACACTTTATAACAATTAATAAAAAAATGTTACAGGTTTTAAATTAATTGTTTGAAGGTTGTTTTGAGCGCATTTAGGAGTTGTTTTGGGCGCATTTCAGAATCGTAGCGTGTTTTTTATTAATTGTTGTAGGGTTTGTAAACTTTGTGTCTAGTTCGGAATGGCGGCGGCTGGGTCAAGTAGAGTTGTCCCCCTCAGATCGGTCACTGCTTATACAAGAGCGCCGGGTTAGCAACCGGCACAAGTAATAACATTTCTGGCATTTATTATGTTTTCTATTGCGTCTAGCGCTGTTGCTCTAAGATTATTATAAACGGAAAGTAAAATGAAATATTTTGGGGAAATTAAGGCATTTCACATTAAACAATAACGTTTATGCACTTTTTTTTATCGTTGAAACACTTGTACGACTGGAGAGAGAGAGAGAGAGAGAGAGAGAGAGAGAGAGAGAGAGAGAGAGATAGAGAGAGAGAGAACTGAACTATTTTCACTTTCCAAATCAATTGCTATTACCCAAAAGATTTTGAGGTGTCATAGATCCGAAAAGGAAATGAAAATCTAAAACAAGCCAATATCTATTCTTGAAATATATTTTGAATATATTTGAATAAAACTACGCTAAGGTGTGCGTACGCGTGTCACGCTCTTTAAGAAATTCAATAAATAAATAAACAATAAATAAATTGGACGGAGACACTAGGAATCGAAACAGTAACATCTAAACGACAAGCGCCGACTTTACCAGTGAACTAAAGAGAAGTTACTCTTAAATCAATCAAAATTAACTTAATTAAAGCATTAACTGACCCTGCCCGCTACTGTCGTTTCAGCGTGGAAGGAGGAGGAGACTACATTGGGAGAGTAAAGTAAACAGTTTATGCTCTTTTTCTTCGGTTAAACATTTGAACGACGAGAGAGACAGAAAGACAGAAATGTGAAATATTTTCATTTTACAATACAACATTTTCAAAAATAAAGGTAACTTTTATGAATTTCTGTGCTTCAAATACTTCTACGTATATAAAAAAAAAATCCAATATCTGTTCTTGAAATATATTTAGAATAACAGTGAATATAACGAGCGGTGCCAACGCGACCGCTAGCAGACGATAACTTCGTCAACTTTTTCAGTTTTATTTTCAAGAAACATTGCAAATAACAAAAAAACGAACACAACACAGTGCAATCACTGTTAATAAAAATGTTTTCATTTATTTTTAGGAAACAATTCCCAACAAGTGGCAATAAATACAATTTTATTATTTATTTTTTGCATTTATTTTTTTTATCACCAGGTTAAAAAGTACTTTTCTGTGTTGCTTAAAACTGAAAACTATTGTTTTTATTTTTATTTTGGCGTTTTTTAGGGCATTGTCTATTTAATTACGTCAACTGCTTAAAAAGTAGGGTATTTCTTGGTATTTCTTAAAACGTTAAAACCATTTATTTCATTTCTTTTGGTTGTAGAGAGGGCCAGTATTATTTTTTGTTGTTGTTTTCTTTTTTTTAGCGGACGTTAAGCAATGTTTTTTTTTTTCAATGATGGTTTGAACTATTTTTTTTTTTATTATTTGTTTTTTTTTTTTTTGGGGGGGGGGGGCGTTTTTAATAGTTTGAACTATAAAAAAATTGGGGAATGTGGTGTGGGGCTTTTTTAACTTTTAAAACGAAATTATTTACGTTTTATATTACACCAAGGGTTAGCAACCGGCACAAGTAATCACATTTCTGGCATTTATTATGTTTTCTATTGCGTCTAGCGCTGTTGCTCTAAGATTATTATAAACGGAAAGTAAAATGAAATATTTTGGGGAAATTAAGACATTTCACATTAAACAATAACGTTTATGCACTTTTTTTATCGTTGAAACACTTATACGACTGGAGAGAGAGAGAGAGAGAAAGAGAGAGAGAGAGAGAGAGAGAGAACTGAACTATTTTCACTATACAAATCAATTGCTTTATTTAAGTACATTGTGAGAATCCGTGAAATTAAAACGGCATTTAAATCAAAGGTATGTTATAAGAAATCTTCTTTTCAGATATTAAACACCTTTACTCAAAGACTATTACCCAAAAGATTTTGAGGTGTCATAGATCCGAAAAGGAAATGCAAATCTAAAACAAGCCAATATCTATTCTTGAAATATATTTTGAATATGTTTGAATAAAACTATTTTTTTTACACAAAATTACTTTCAGATACTCAGCTTGATTACCAAAATTATATCACACTGAGGTCTGCTCAGGAAACACATCTAAACGAAATACACTCTCAAAGGCACACTTGCTGCAGGTACATATACATTTTGTACGATTTTAAATCGTTGGACTGAAAAAGTATTTCCTGTGTACATTTTTTAATTCCAATAAAATGTATTCTACATCCGCATAATCTAATCTAACCACAGCTTCCAATTTCTTACAGCTGTTTTTCTGCTTACTCCATCTACCATATGATGGAAGAGAGTAGAAGACAACAAAGAGAGGCAGCCAAAGAACGACAAAGAAGGAGGCGAGAACGATTACGAGAAGAAGAAAGAGATGAGCTCCGGCACGCCAACAGTGTAAGAGTCCAGCAAAGAAGACAGAACATGAATGCTGAACTGAGAGCTGAGTACGTCAACAATATGAGAATCAGAGCTGAACAGAGGAGAAATGGCATGAATGCTGAACAGAGGGCTGAGTACCTTAACAATATGAGACTCAGAGCTGAACAGAGGAGAAATAACATGAATGCAGACCAGAGGGCTGAATACCTTGAAAATAGGAGGAACCCAGTGTGGCAACAAAGAAATAACTATGTAGATAATCATGAACATGTGTTTTACGTTGGTGCAATGAATGTTGTGTGTCGATATTGTAGGGCATTGAGATTTCGTCATGAGGCACTAAATTGTTGTCATAATGGAAAAGTGTCAATTCCTGATCTACAAGAATATCCTGATAACCTAAGGCTATATTAACAATCAGGAAGGAGTGAATTTCAGAAATAACATAAGAAACTATAATTCGGCTTTTGCATTTGCTTCTTTTGGGGCAAATATCAAACCTCCTCCAGGAAATGGACCTTATTGCTTTCGACTGCAAGGTCAGACATACCACTATGCCAGCACTCTTCATCCAAATGAAACTGAACAGAGAAGATATGGCCAGCTCTATATCATTGACACTGATGAAGCAAATAATGTACGTGTAAACTCCAATGCAAATGTAAATTGCTTACATTCTGTATTCGAACAAATATCTATTGTAATGAATAATAATCCCTATGCAGCAGTATATAAGAATATGAGAACAATAGAGATTGAAGAGGAAGAAAGAGCTTTAATGGGAAATTTTCCTCCTAGACAAGTTACTATGCAATTCATTGCAGGTCCCGATGTAAGAAGATTCAATGCTCCTACTAATAATGAAGTTGCTGCAATATTTTTGGGTGAAGATGGAGCCCCACCAACCCAGCGTGATATTGTTGTATATCCTATAGGAGAACAAAAAGTACGAATACCATACATTTCCTGTCATTTAGATCCAATGGTGTATCCTTTAATTTTTCCACATGGCGAGCAAGGATGGCATATTAATATACCTCATGTGCAGCACCGTCAGACAAGAATTCGTAACAAAGTTACTATGCAACAATTCTACAATCATCGCTTGGCTATAAGAGAAAATTTCAGTGCCCTTCATCGTGCAGGGAAACTATTGCAGCAATACATTGTAGATGCATATGTTAAAGTAGAAGGCTGTCGGTTAAAATTTGTTGAAAATAACCAAGCACAGTTAAGAGTTGCCATGTACACCGGACCACTTAGCAAGAAATGGTCAAGATGGTGATGCTGGGATTCCAGTAATTTTACCCTCAACATTCAGTGGGAGCCCGCGAAATATGCAACAGTCGTATCAGGATGCTATGGCTATAGTTGCCAAATATGGAAAGCCCGACTTATTTTTAACATACACCTGCAATCCAAAATGTCGGGAGATTACAGAAAACCTTGGTCTTTTTGGAACAGCTCAATACAGGCCAGATTTGGTAGTGCGCGTTTTCAAGATGCATCTCAATGAATTGATGATAGACATTACAGAAAGGCACGTACTTGGCGTACCAGTTGCGCATATACATGTGATTGAGTTCCAAAAAAGAGGACTTCCACATTGTCATATGCTCATCATGCTGCGTTCAGAAGATAAAATTAGAACAAAAGAGCAAATTGATGACATTGTTTCTGCAGAGATTCCGCCCCTAGATGAGCCAGAGTTGAGGGAATTGGTTCGCATACTTATGATACATGGTCCTTGTGGAGTATTGAATCCTAATTCTGTTTGTATGACTGATGGACACTGTCAGAAACAATTCCCTAAACATTTTCAAAATGAGACCATCCCCACCATTTCAGGGTATCCTGCTTATAGAAGAAGAAACAATGGAGATACAGTACAAGTGGGCAAACATCAAGTGGATAACAGATTTGTAGTGCCGTTTAACAAATATATGTTGAAAAAATATCGCGCACACATTAACGTTGAGGTTTGCTCTTCTGTAAAAAGTGTCAAATATCTTTTTAAATATATTTACAAGGGACACGATTGTGCAATGATGGAAATTAGAAATGACATTGGAGATAACAATGAACCAGCGGTTGCTCAGGAATATAATGAAATACGACAATACTTATCGTGCAGATATGTATCTTCACCTGAAGCTTTCTGGCGACTGTCAGAGTTCAAAATGCACGGGCAGTCGCACACAGTGTATCGTTTGACATTACATTTACCGGATGAGCAGCAAGTCTACTACAGAGCAGGAGAGCAACAACAAGCAGCCGCACGAGCACAAGAGCGACATACGCATTTAACCGGCTGGTTCCATTTAAACCAAATCGACGAAAATGCTAGAAACTATCTATATTGTGAGATCCCTGAGCACTATGTGTTCAACAAACAGAATACTAAATGGACCCGTAGAGTGCGCTACAATAATATTGTAACCAGAATGTACTCAGCAAGTCCTCGAAATGCTGAAAAATTTTATTTGCGAATGTTACTCCTTCATATTCCTGGGGCAACTTCTTTCACTTCTTCGAGAACAATTGAAGGAGAAGAATTACATACTTTTAAAGAAGTTTGCATAAAATTGAGGCTTCTGGATAGTGACAATGAACTCCAAGAAACTCTTTCAGAAGCAGCTACATATCAAATGCCACGACAACTGCTAAATATGTTTGCTATGATTTGTCTATTCAATCAACCACTTAATGCATTGCAGTTATGGGATGACAATAAGCATTTCATGATTGAGGATCTTTTGCAAAACAATGACAACCACACTTCAGAGAATATTGCCCTGCATTTGATGGATGCTATCTTTAGAGAAAGTGGCATGAATTGTGCAATATTAGGCCTTCCGGAACCAGTAGGGCAGTTCCCTATAAATGAAAATGGTGCTCAAAACCATATCTTTGATCCAAATTTATTCAACAATGAACAAAGAGAAGTTTTTGATGCTATCATTGATGTAGCAGCAGTAGAGAGAGGAGAAAATATTCATCGTTTATTTTATCTCGACGCACCAGGCGGATCAGGAAAAACTTTCATGTTCAATGTGATCTATGATTATCTCATTGCTAGAAATATTGAAACGGCCACTGCTGCATGGACGGGGATTGCTGCAACGCTTTTAAAAGGTGGAAAGACTCTCCATAGCATATTCAAGTTGCCAGTTCCTCTAAGTGAGACAAGTGTATGCAATGTCCCATCAAACTCTGAACAAGCTAACATGTTAAAAAATGTAAAAGCCTTCATAATTGATGAAGCTTCAATGATACCAGCCTATGCCTTAGCTGCTATTGATAAGTGTTTACGAGACATCATGAATACCGATCGCTTATTTGGTGGAAAAATAATCTTACTTGGAGGAGATTTTAGACAAGTTCTCCCAGTTGTTCCCAGAGCCCCACCAACAGCTGTACTCGATGTTTGTCTTAAACGCTCTTATTTATGGCACCAATTTCGTCAGATGAAACTCACAAAAAACTTGAGAGCAAATGCAGATCAACAAGAGTTTTCGCGATGGCTACTGCAACTAGGAAATGGCTTAATTGACAGCACTTTAGACAATGTTGCAGCTGATACTATTGACATTCCTGCAGCATGTATATCCAACAATTCTTTGGTATCTGAAATATTTGACAACTGTACAGCTGAAGAAATGAGAGACAGAGTGATATTATCACCTAAGAATTCAGATTGCTTAAGTGTGAATGAGGAGGTTTTAAGTAGATTGCCCACAGATTCTAGAACATATTTAAGTACGGACTCTGTATCTTGTGATACTGAGGAAGAAGGCCAGAATTATCCCATGGAGTTTATTAATTCACTTACACCTTCTGGCATGCCACCTCATCGGCTTAATCTCAAAGTTGGATCGATTGTTATGTTGCTCAGAAACCTCGCTATTTCACAAGGCTTATGTAATGGAACTCGCTTGGAAGTTGTACAACTACACGACAACTGCATTGAAGCTATGATAATAAGCAGTTCACATTCCCATGAGAAAGTGCTGATTCCGAGAATCAAACTTACTCCAAGTGATGCAAACTTACCCTTCACTCTCCATCAGACTCAATTCCCAGTGCGCCTATCATATTCCATGACAATCAATAAGGCACAGGGACAAACATTTGACAGAGTTGGCATTTATTTGCCACAGCCATGCTTTACTCATGGGCAGCTCTATGTTGCATTTTCAAGAGCAAGAGCAATGAACAGTGTGAGAATTCGGATAAACTCTCAAAATAATTATACTCATGGCAGCAAAAATGGAATTTTTTTCACTAGAAATATTGTCTATAAAGAAATTTTATGATTTATGTTAAAGATAGCATACAGGAAACATTGGCAATGTAAACTTTAATTTCCTTTTCCTATTGTGATTTTCTTTTACTTTTATTGTGTTATAGGTATATTACAGATTATTTTATGTATATATATATTTCACTATATAAGGAAAATCATAACAAATTAGTTGACAACAACTGATACATGTTTACATCATTTACCTACTTATTATTTACCTCATATAAGATGTGAAGTGTGATTTATTAAACTTTAATTTTTGTGCATACAAGCCTATAATACTTATATTGTGAAATATTTCACTTTCCAAACCAATTGCTGTATTTAAGCATATTGTGAGAAACTGTGAAATTTTCACGAGTTCTGCAATCTCTTCTATATATTAATAGGCGAGCGTCTACCTAC
>OY744528.1:69981333-70026333 GCA_963556195.1 Sepiola atlantica | reverse complement strand
GCGTCTGGGCTCAAATTACCTTATTTGAGCATATTGAGGAAAAATCACTGTTTGAGGCATATTTTGGTTTAAAATGATCGTCTGATAGTGGTTGATGGCTCGTTAGAAGCGGAATAGAATACTCTTGGTGATAGATGAAGAAACACTAAAAATAATTCAATTTGTTGGCGTCTGGGCCCAAACTGCCATACTAGGGCATTTTTGGACCAAAAATACTTTTTTTTTACATAATGAAAGTATCTTCTGATAGTTGTTGAGGTCTTGTTGGAAGCATATTAGTAAGTCGTTTCTGGATAAAAAAGAACAAACAGAAATTTTAATTTTGGGGGTCCTGGGCCCAAATGACCATATTTGGTCATTTTGCGCCAAATACACCTTTTTGAACTTAATCTAGACATAAAATGATTTTCTGACACTGCTTGATGGCTCATTTGAAACATATCAGCAAGTCGCTTCTAGTAAAAATGACAACATTCAAGAATCAATTGGTTTATCAAATATAGAGAATACATAAAGTTAAAAGTATTAACTGACAAGGTACATATAAAAGTACAAAAGTAAAAAGTATAAAAGTTTAAATGTATTAAGTATAAAAGTATAAATGTATGTATTGGAATTTGAATAGCTCGTTGGAAGCGTATTAACAAGGCAGACTTGCATTGTTTCTCTGTTCTTCACTTCAAATTGCGTTCATTGGACTTTGCTCAAAAGATACAGTATCGGTTGTTCCGTGGACAGAAGGACTGGAGGGAGGATGGAATGAATACCTTTGGATATTATGCGGATCCTCAACAATGCGAAAAAAGAATGTATCGATGCAATCCGAAAAATCACTGGTATGTTAATGGATGTGCGAGTGGAGGAAATACAAATAATGGTCTGCTTTGCAACAGATTTTTCAGCCCTCAAAATCGCTTTTACGGATGTTCTCTCATCCGTAACAGCGTCGATCGGGAAAATTTTGAAACGTTCATGAGTAACACCAACATCATCCTGTCTATCACCTAGTCTGTAATAAACAAATGTGTGAATGTGGAAGCATTGATAACCTTGGGCATCGAGATAATGCTTTATCTCAGAATTGCCTTCGTCGATGAGAAGACTAACCATGGATTATGATAATCCCGAGCTACCATCAAATTAATTCCGGAATGAATATAAATATAGAAGTCATAGGTAGAAATAGAAATAACGTAATCTGATATTCGCGGAAAATCATCGAAGTAAACGGGAGCGGTCATTAAGTCTTTGCGTATTGCTTTATATTATGTAGTAAATTAATACCAGGCAAATAATAAATAAGAACGGAGTCTTTTGGGAAAATTAAACTGTGTTTATTAGTTCCCGGTGTCGATGAGTAGAGTGACAGTACAGAATTGTTAGGGAGAAAAGTTTTTGCTACCACCTATATGGAGTTGGTTAGGCCGTGAGTCGTAGATGGTGGGCCAAATGTAATATATAGTGGTTGTTGGTGAAAAATAATGAAAATTTACTATAACACGCTCGAGTGAATAAGCGTAATGAATTGGTGAGTTTAGTAGCCTGTGATGGATGGGGTTATTTTCCTATTAAGCAAATATGTACAGGGGAAAAATCCTCTCTACTTTATATATAAAAAAAAAACAGAAAAGAAGAAGAAAAGAAGAAGAAGACTTTGTATAAAAACTCCTAATTCTGTTATTCCGGTTGATTGTCTGCTGCTGTCTTCAAAAAAAGGAAAGCAAATAAATTATGATTCACAGCTAAACTAAAGAAATGCCAAAATGAGTTTAATTCAAGTTTCACGTGTTTTGCTTCGGGGTGTCGATTTTTTGGAGAAGAAAATGAAAGTCCGTAAATATACCTATAGAATAGGGACCTTTAACAAAAACTCACCCATTTCGCTTGGTTTTCGCGAAATTTTAGATAAAATTGATTGTTGGTCTTATATTGTAATGATGACAATATAAGATCAATAATCAATTAATAGATAAGCTAATTAGATAAAATTAAACACATGCATATCAACTTAATTATTGATGACCGCAAGTAAAAAATTTTATTCCCATATATACTTTGGGAGGGTAAAGCGATTTCTATAATTTTCACTATACTAGAAGAATATCCGCCAAAAGAAATCCCAAAACAGAACAATTTGGCATAACTTTTATACCCCTCACACTACAAATATGTAAATCAGGATATGATGCCATTAAACCTTATGTCTAGAATCCTTATACCGTTTTTGATCAAAACCCATTACATAATTTTAATTCAAGAAAATGTCTAAAATTTAAGGTTTAAGCTTAAGGGGTCTTAAGAAAAAATTGAAATTCAGGGGATCTTGCTTAATTCGTGTCTAATGACTATGGATCAAATTTAATGCAAATCTGAAATATTTGAATGTTCAAATGGGAGGTTGTGCCCATATTATGCAAATTAAAATACTCCACAGAGACTGAAATTGGATAAATATTTATTTATGTCTAATACCCATTGTTAAACTTTCACACAAATCAGAGTAACCTGAATTTTCACGAGCTTCTCACACCCTCTTTGCCACACTTTGCATACAACTAAATTAAACTAAATATAAACCACATTACTTACCTTTACGTCTAACAGGTATATGTTCCAAAATTCATAATGATCGGTTAATTAGTTCAGGAGTGAATCCTATACATAAAAATATACACACATACCTAACTCGTGTATGTATTTACGCAGCATTCTTTCATGTATGAAATCATGGTTAAACACGGCATAATTCTTCGGTTTAATTATACCTTATTTTATTTTTTTTTCTAATAATCTTTTTTATTTCAAAAGCAAAAAGATTAATAAATGTTTATATTCTATAAGTAATACCACACAAAACTACATCCAATTCTTGATGACCAAACTAATTAAGAAAAAACGTCACAATAATCTAACTAATATATTAGAGACACACGTTAACAGACTCGTCACCTCTAATAACGCACACATAGATAATTACTAACTTCACAAAATAATCGGGGATTACAAACTAGATTATTTATATGGAATAGTTAAGATACATACGCCCAATTCTCCTCTCCAGCCTATCATATCCCAAATTACTACCCCGTACATCTATTAACAAAAAAAAAACCTAAATAAACTTATCAGACCGTATCTACCGAGTAAATATAACATAAAATTTGCATAAGAACTATTACAAATCTTAAAAACCAATAAAATCATCGCTTCTCTCAATGTAGAAATCTTATTCACTAATTTACCTGTAAAAGAAACAATTTATATAATTATCAATAATATCTACAATAACTCGTCCATCCCTCCACTTAATACGAATAAATAAATACTAAAAAAGTTACTATTAATTTGCACTACTGAATTACCTTTTTTATGACCCAGAAGGAAACATTTATGCTCAAATTGACGGAGTTTCGGTGGGATCGGTTCTTGGACAGACTTTAAGCAACTTCTACATGGCAAACCTAGAAAACACAATATTCAATAGCACTATAAACTCCTCTATTTACGTACGCTATGTCGACGATATTTAGCCGAAAATAATGACCAAATACACAAACTACAAGACCTTTTTTTAAAAAAAAGTTCTGTTCTTAAGTTCACCGTGGAACTAAACATAAATAATAAAATTCCATTTCTTGATAAAACTCATTGACGCCATTAATAATACGTTTAACACCCCTCCTTATAAAAAACATATCAGTTTAAACTCTACTCTCTTAAATTAGAAAAGCAAATGTTCCATCGTTATAAGATAGCTTTTGTTAAAAACCTACAAAACCGTGCAAAACTAAAAATACTTTTTATTGAATTAAAAAATATTCAATGAATCCTTATTATTAATGAGTGTTTCTAATTATATTGTTGACGAAAAAATCAGATTACTGATTCAGAACTTACAAAATAATAATAATAATATCCCGCATAATAATTCTAACTCAATTAACCTATACTATTGCAATATAATGCAACAACATTTTAGATGAAAAAGACTTTAAAATATTGTACACACACACACACACACACACACACACACACACACACACACACACACACACACATATATATATATATATATATATATATATATATATATATATATATATATATATATTATTTTAGATATAGTTCGTTCTTTTTTTTATAAGCATTGAATGAAAAGTAATATAAATGACGATAAAAGCCCTTTTTACAATGCGTGATAAATTTATTTCTTTTTTCTTTTTTTCCAATTAATTTCGGAGGAATCCTCCATCATCAGAGATATATTTTTACTCTTTTTTTTTTTTTATAAAATAAACAAACTTTTACTTTTGTTTATAGGTAAGACGTAAAAAAAAGAACGAACAATATCTAAAATAATTAACCTCCCGGCATGCCCTGGCATTTCCGTTCTTCTCAAAACCGCCTATTACAACTCAGCGGATAACGTCACACCTACACAAGGACGTCTTACCTATAAACAAAAGTAAAAGTGTGTTTATTTTATAAAAAAAAGAGTAAAAATATATCTCTGATGATGGAGGATTCCTCCGAAATTAATTGGAAAAAAAAGAAAAAAGAAAGAAATTTGTCACGCATTGTAAAAAGGGCTTTTATCGACATATATATATATATATATATATATATATATATATATATATATATATATATATATATATATATATATATAACGACAATAATAATAAAGTTATTTGCTACAAGAAATATGAGATCCAAAATCTTGTAGTACTAAACAACCCCTCCGCATCCTGAAAATATTAGAAAAAAACCAATGCTATCTATAAGTTCCAATGCCCTTTGATGATGATGATGATGATGATGATGATGATGATGATGATGATGATGATGATGATGATGATGATGCCATTCATAGGCTGGACTAAAGAAGAACTCAGGCACCGTGACCTGAAGACTAGAAAATTAATACCATGCACAACGCACTACACCCAAAAGACGACACGGACAGACGCAGCGTGAAAAGAATCGAAAGAGAAATAGGACTGGTAAGTATAGAAGACTGTGTGGAAGACACACACAAAAAGAGCTGGAGAAATACATAACTCATAACACAGAAAGGCTAATCGTCGCAGCAAGAGACACCGTCCAGTGAACAACTCGGAAAGCACCGATACCAGAAACAAAAAGACAAGAAAAGAAAAGTGGGAAGAAAAACAACTACGACTGACATGAGAAGAGACCCACGAAAATAGCTGTGCATGGCTAAGAAAAGGACACTTGAACAGAGAAACGGAATCTCTACTGACAGCGGCTCAGAACAATGCGATTTGGACAAACTACATTAAAGCTAAAATAGATAAACCCCAGGAAAACAGTAAATGCAGACTGTGTGGACAAAGAGGCGAAACAGTAAATCACATAATAAGTGAAAAAGGAAAATCCTGCCTAATTGTAGATTTCGCTCTACCAGCAGATCAATGAAAAAGAAAAATTAAGCAAATACACGGAACTTGCCAGAGAATTAAAGGGGTATGGAGTATGAAGAAAGTCAATATAATATCAATAATCGTAGGAGCACTGGGAACAGTCTCGATACACCTGAAAAAAGACTAAGAGAAATTGGAATCAAAGGGAAGACGTAGACCATACAACGGACGACAATGATGAAAACAGCTGAAATCTTATGGAAAATCCATGAATGCGGAAACCAACCCACATAAGCTACGAATGCTAACCAGTGTCATAGAAGTTGCAATAGGAAGAAAACAGAAAACACAGAAATAACACCACCACATGAAACTAAGGAACAAAAAATGCAAGAAATTTCATAAACTACCCCCCCCCCCCCCCAAAAAAAAAGAAGTGATGGAACCAGCCTCGGCTGATACCACATGAAATCGTTATGAAGGCTCGAGGAGAGAGAGAGAGAGAGAGAGAGAGAGAGAGAGAGAGAGAGAGCACTAATCAGACCTCCACTGGAAGAGTGTGGAGAGGACTGGGACCTTAAAGAGGCTTATTGCCATCCAAATCCCAGAGAAGACCAAAGGTCGTTGCCAGCGAGAAATCGATGGTAAGCGTCTGTTGTTATAACGCAAAATCTTTTGCAATAATAATCGAAAGAGATGGAGAGTACTGGAAATCTGGGGAGACTTGTTGTCACTCAGACTCCAGGAGAACACCACCGGTGATTATCGGTGAGTAATAACAGATGATGACCTGTGTGAGAACTCCGAGTGAGTACACATAATAATAATAATAATAATAATAATAATAATAATAATAATAATAATAATAATAATAATAATAATAATAATAATAAAGAAACTAATAGCTACATAGGTTTTACTACTATAATACTTTCATGTAGACTCATTATGCATCTGTTAAATTCTAGTTCAATTTACCAACATTTAAAAAAGCACAATTGCCTCTCTCTGAATTTAGATAATTTTTAGTTAACAACACAAAAATATTACATTCCGAAACTAATAAAAAATAAATAAAAGTACTTGAACTTATCATATTAAAATTCAGTAACCCACAATAAATAACATTACATACGAAACTAGTAAAATATTTCAAAATATTTAACGTAGATAATTTATCCCGGGGCGCTAATTCTGTCGCTCTACCGAAACATAAGTTGTAAAAACTGTCATGCGATTCAAAATAAGTTAACATTGCTATTTACTCAGCTTGGAATACGCGTACTCTTTAGTTTAATACAAATATCAAAACTATGAGCCCGAAGTAAGGTATCGGTAAAGATCATTCGATTGTATATATATCGGTTATACCTCTAAAACTACAAAATTTAAAATCAAACGCACACATGTGCGCACACACATATACATGAAGTCAAAAGTCTTCAATATGCGTATTTGGTGCAATTTTACTTATAGGCCGATGCAGTTAATTATTTTCATGTAAAAGCATTATTTTGTACTTACTCAGTCATATTTTATCTCTCACGCCCCGAAAAAGAATTTAAAAATATCAAGCAGAACTTTAATTAGAACGATTTTTCCATTTCGATGTACAACCTGTATTTGTGAGCGAGCCGACATTTTGGGCTGTGAGCGGTCGGTAGAATAGACAAGGGCATTAACTCCGTTTTTATTTTTAGAATTATAAAAAGAAAGAAACACATAAGCAATAGTAATAAAATATATATTTATTAAATAAAAAAATAGAAAATTAAATAATTATTTTTACTTTGTTCACCGGGATACTTTCCACGATATAATTTTCTTGTTTTTTTTTTGTTTTTTTTTTTTTTTCATATTTACATGGTAACAGCGACCAAATATGGATAATAAAATATATATGTATTAAATAAAAAAATAGAAAATTAAATAATTATTTTTAATTTGTTCAACGGGATACTTTCCACGACGTGCCTACCTAGGGGACCCAATTTCGCGACACTTATCTGCCCTTAGTTCGCTAACCGGCCACTAGCCGGCCACTCCGAAAAGGGCAGATTCGACATTTCATATCGCCCTTATGAAAATGGAAAAATCGTTCTAATTAAAGTTCTGCTTGATATTTTTAAATTCTTTTTCGGGGCGTGAGAGATAAAATATGACCGAGTAAGTACAAAATAATGCTTTTACATGAAAATAATTAACTGCATCGGCCTATAAGTAAAATTGCACCGCGGATTTAGTTATAGGTATGATAAAATTTTATTCCAGGACAAGAAATACAATTTCAAACCAACAATAAATAAACAATCATGGCTGCCATTGTGAAGACAAACCAAAACAAGTCCAATTATTTATAAAACAATAATGTGAGAGAAAGAGAAGCAAAGAGACAGATACAGACATAGGTAGATAGAGAGGGGGAGAGAAAGAAAGAGAGAGTCAACAGATGACGATTAGAACGGAAATGCCGCCGCCGTTACTGACATAGCGTTGCCACGAACGATAGCCAGGGAGATGCGTTATGGTTAGGATAGTACCGCTGTCACTAGGAATACAGAAAAAGAAATGCCTCTGTATTGTTAACAGGGGGAGCTGTTTCTGTGGATGGCGTTTCTTGTGGATGTCCGAGATAAATTGACCGTTTTTTTTCCTATCATTTTTTTTATTGATAGCATTATATTATTAATGTTTATTTAACTTCTCTGTAGGAGGTTAGACAACAAGGTCAGGTGGGGGTTTGAAATGCCAGCGCACAAAATGCCTTCGATAGGGGCGCTTCAATAAATAACCCCATTGAATAACCCCATTCTCAGAGAGAAGGCAAAGCCTGGAAGGGTACACATCATAGGACTGAACAGAAACATACCTCAGCCCGACAGCAACAAAGCCACTGTCGGACTGATTGTCGAGGACGTATCCCCGACTGGTACGAACAAAACTTACTTTAAATAATGTTGAATACATATATATTGTGTTTTTTTGTTTCTTTGGTGGATAAATGAATACAAGCTTTCTTATATATATATATATATATATATATATATATATATATATATATATATATATATATATATATATATATATATATATATATATATATATATATATATATATTATAATATGAATTATTAAAAATAAGAACGCCATACAATGCATTTTAATTTATAAACTTTTTTCAATTTTTTTTTTCAATTAAATTTTCGAAGATATACTTTATCATTCGAATTTAAAAAAAAAGATATATTGAATACCTTTTTTTTCTCATCGTTTTTTGGTGTGATTTCAATTCGTCTGTTGTTGAAGCGAATGTGGGATGAGGGTCTCTTTAGTAAAGTACGCGGCACGTGGCGGTGCAAATTAAATAATAAATGGTGTTCTTGTTTAGAAAGCATTGTTTATATGGTAATATGAATTATCAAAAAATAAGAACGCCATACAATGCATTTTTAATTTTATTACTTTTTTCAATTTTTTTTCAATTAAATTTTCGAAGATATACTTCATCATCAGAATTTTTAAAAAAATACATATTATTATTATTATTATTATTATTATTATTATTATTATTATTATTATTATTATTATTATTATTATTATTATTATTATTATTATTATTATTATTATTATTATTATTATTATTATTATTATTATTATTATTATTATTATTATTATTATTATTATTATTATTATTATTATTATTATTATTATTATTATTATTATTAATAATAATAATAATAATAATAATAATAATAATAATAATAATAATAATAATAATAATAATAATAATAATAATAATAATAATAATAATAATAATAATTGTTGTTGTTGTTGTTGTTGGCACCAAAACTGCCTTTCCAGCCTTTCAGAATGATGTACTTCCAACACTACACAAAAGTTTGATCATATATAAATTCAAATGTCAGTGTGAAGCTGACTATGTTGGTCGTACTCTTCAGCGCTTGATATTCAGAGTAGTGGCCCAGCATATCCCTGCATGTTTTCGCAGATCACGTGTTGTAAAGACGAGTACAGCGACGGACACATCCGGGTCTTTACAAAGAACATCCGGGCGTTTGCAGAGCACATCCGGGCGCTCACAAGTCCACGAGTCATCCATTGGACAGCACCTGTACGACAATAAAAGGTGCGGTGAGGCGTACTCCGATGGATGTTTTCGCATTGTACACAGGGCCCGTTCCAAACATCATCTCAAGGTTTTGGAGGCAGTTAGTGTTACAATGCGAAAACCATCTCTCTGTAGGCAGAAAGAGTTGTCTCATAAATTTAATCTATTTAGAGACTTCTAAAAAAAAAAAAAATATTTTGCCTATTTTGCTCATTTATTCTTTGCAGTTTAATGGCATTATTCAATCTACCTTTTTTTTCTTTGTTTTTTTCCCTCCCAACGTTATTCTTTCCCCCGTTTTTAAACGATATTTGCCGACGATTTCTCTTGACAATGTGTCGACCGAAAGGTACCTAGGGACGTAGTTTTTATTTTGTCAATTTTAGTCGATCGTTTTATTCGTTTTAAATCGACAATTAAATATTATTTAATATTTCCTCTCCTTTTTTTTTCTTGTAATAGTGCCTCTTTCGCTATGACTCCGTTTATTTAATTTAAAAGCAATATATATATATATATATATATATATATATATATATATATATATATATATATATATATATATATATATTAATTTTAAATAAATGATATTAAATTATTTTTACCTACATACGCCAGCGTTTCAAGTTTTCGCTCTCATCAGTGTAAGGATGATAATCTCAGACGATCGCACGGTTCGAATCAAACAGAATCAACCTAGACTCCGTAAGCAAGCGCTGTAACCATTAGGCCACGAGACATTCCCACATTCAAGAAGGGAACTTAACTTCTATTTATGTGAAGGGCGGCATATGCCTTATAGCTACGTATATATATTTATGCAAACATTGTTAAAATAACAGAATTCGTCTGTTTAATTATACATTTTTAAATTTTTTAAATTTTTCTGATGGTCTTTTTTGTATTAAAATCAAAAAAATTAATAAATGTTCCATAGGTTTCACAGGTTTCACGAACGTTTTCGATATTTCATCGAATTATCCTCAAGTATCAAAAGCGAATGAACAAAGAAGATGGCGAAAGTAGAGAATTTTTAAAAGACTGCGGAGAAACGCGCATAGAACGTTTTTCGCATTGTTCCAGGAAGTCGTTGACGATTTAAATTCAGCAACGCTGGATGGCATCACAGAACAAAATCGCATTACGTTAAGCATTTTAAAATGTTACCACTGGTTTCATATGCGATGTTGTTAATTTTAGGTTGTTGTGTTTTAATGTAGATTGCTTCGAGTATTTTTATTTTTTAAAATTTGTTTCGGAATGTATAATTTTAGTGTTATTAACTAGAATTTGTCTTAAATCAGAGGGAGAACAGTTATGTTTTTGTAGATGTTGGTAAATTGATCTAGAGTTTACAAGATGCATGGTGAGGCGGCGGGATAGAGTAGTGCTTGTAAAACCAATGTAGCTATTAGCTTTATTATTATTATGGGAGTTACATTCTTTCAAAGGGCATTTAAACTTATAAATAACATTGGTTATTTCTAGTGGTTTGGGGGTTGGGGAGGAGTTGTTTTTTACTACAAAGTTTTGGATTTTAAATTTCTTTAGTAAATAATGAGTCTAATTTTATTGTTATTGACAATTGGGGATATGTATCAGTGTATAATATTTTTCATGGCATTTTCTTCTAATCTGAAGTTTGGTTGCATTATATATATATATATATATATATATATATATATATATATATATATATATAAGTATGAATTTTTATTTATACAAACATTATCGGTTACATATGTGCATACATGTTTCGGTTGCACTTTCCCAAGAAAGTCAACCTCATCAGACCGAGAATCTTTCAGGCCCTGAAAGATTCTCGGTCTGATGAGGTTGACTTTCTTGGGAAAGTGCAACCGAAACATGTATGCACATATGTAACCGATAATGTTTGTATAAATAAAAATTTATACTTATAAACAGCTCTACTTGGTATTGAGCACTTTTTATAAACACTTGAGTTTCTACGGATTTACATTTACAGAAACCAATACATATACGATATATATATATATATATATATGATCAAAATGGAAATAATATTCCAATATATATATATATATATATATATATATATATATATATATATATACATATATATATATATATATATATATATATATATATATATATATATATATATATATATATATATATATAATTATTTAATAATACATATTTTTATTATATATTTAATATTGATTCAGAATTTTCCACCGATGGTAATACCGTAGGTCTTACCAAAATCTTAACACTCCATACCAAAAAGTAAAGCTGAAAACTCGTAAAATAAATTAATTCAATGTAATTTTGTTGTATTATCAAGAAAGTTGATAAAGAATCTCATATAAAAATTATTTTTAAAAACTCATCTTTTTTAATGGTTTAAAAACCATTAAAAAAGATGAATTTTAAAAAATATATTTTTTTATCGCAAAAAATAAAAATAAAAGGGGTGACGTTTTATGACGTAAAACTAAAACCAAGCAAACATTTAAAATTATTATCAGAAAGTCAAATAATTGATTTAAAAAAAATTTCATGACTTACTTTAAAAAATGTGAACAGTATATACAAACAAATGTTTCTAAAAAATTGTTTTGATTTTTTAACCTCCATTACCCCAATTTAAATCCGCAGAAAATATTTTAATTAAAAAAGAGTATAAGCCTTATTTTTTTTTCTCTTCAAATTACTCAAAGATAATGTAATGGAGAAATACAATTATTATTATTTTTTTTTTTGTTCCTATAAATATGAAATCATAGATATCACGGGTTTATTTAGTGAAAAATAAAAATGGTAAAATATAATTGATTTTCTTTTTTAATTATTGTATATTTATGTTTCGGAATTTTTTAGATGAGGATTGATCATTTGTATTATTTGGTTTATGCCGACTACTGTTCTCATTTTGGATGTTATTCTCGCAACGTTTCGGCCGATGGTACATCCGACCTTCTTCAGATGCATCTTGTCGAACTCAGTAATCTTTATGTCGAACTCGGGAATCTCTACGGAATTTCGAACGGAACCCTTTATTTAATCCACGGGGGTAGTTTGCTCACGCTCCGAGACTAAGAATACAATTACGAATTATTTAAGACTTGTACTCGGTCATGGCTGACGGAACAAGAGCAAGCTACCCCCATGGTTTAAATAAAGGGTTCCATTCGAAATTCCAGATTGCTGAGTTCGACAAGATGCACCTGAAAAAGGTCGGATGTTACATCGGACGAAACGTTGTGAGAATAACATTCACGATGAGAATAGTAGTCCGAATAATTCAAATGATACATATTATATTTATATTTTCATAATTGTCAGTAAAATATGAAAACGTGTGCTTTAACATGCCTTTTTTATTATGAATTATTATTTAAACACTAGTGTGCACCCTTTGTCAAAAATCACGGAAACAAATAATCATGTCTCGCCAGTGTTCGCACTAGCTATTTATCTAGACATATTACAAAAATATTCATATGAAATCATAGAATTACGTCAACAATTTAATTTTTCATATATAGATTATTATTATCATTTCTGATGACCTAAAGAAAAAATCCACCGTTGACTTTTTATTATAGAATGGAGGATTTCTTTCCGAATTCATTTATGGCGGTTGGGTAAGTCTGACCTGCCATGTTCTTTATCGCTTCCCACACCACTTGAAATGGTTTCATCTGAAGACCAGAAAATGGCACGTTGTTTACTCGTTCACTTTTGCGTGACGGGATATATATATATATATATATATATATATATATATATATATATATATATATATATATACTAGAAGAATACTCCTCCCAGGGTGTGTAAAATGAACTCTTTGAACGGGACCGTTTTGCACCACTTTTATGTCCTCTTATGAAGATTAACATCAAGTTATAATGATACTAACCCTTATTCTAATTTTGTTCAAAATCCATTACATGTTTTTGATTCTAGACAATGTCGAAAATTAAAGGCATAAGATTAAGAGGTTTAAGAAGAAATTGAAATTCAGTGAATCTCCCCTAATTAGTGTCTAATGACTATGGATCAAATTCCATGCAAATCTGATATATCTGAAATTTCAAATAGAATGTTATACCCCATAAACTCCTTTAAAAGAATCCAAAGAAACTGACATTTGGGAAATATTTATTAATTGATATCAAATACATATTGTTAAAATTTCACAAAAATCAGAAATATTTGAATTTTTATGAAGTGCCTCCACTCCCTCTTTGCTCTTATTTGTATAAAGCTAAATTAAACTAAATATAACCCTCATTACGATCCTTCACACCAAGCAACTATGTTCCAAAATTCATAATGATCGGTTAATTAATTTAGGAGTGAATCCTATACATAGTAATATATAAGCATGTATATATATATATATATATATATATATATATATATATATATATATATATATATATAATATATATATAACGTAAAATATAATAACACGAAATTACATGATTGTCGATGCAATAATTTATTTCAACCTTGCGGTTTTATTCAAGCATCCAACTTAACAATTATCAAAAATGTAATTGTTAAGTTGGATGCTTGAATAAAACCGCAAGGTTGAAATAAATTATTGCATCGACAATCATGTAATTTCGTGTTATTATATTTTACGTTATTATTGCTCTGTTTACCACATTGAGCTCTCTTACCCGGATTTCTTCCTGGAATTATTCCATTATAACACTATATATATATATATATATATATTATATATATATATATATATATATATATATATATATATATATATATATATATGCCTAACTTTATATAAATAGAGGTATACATATACAAATAATAACACATTGGTCTTTATTATAGAGTGTGAGATCCTGGGGCTATTTTCTGCGAATACCGAATCTCTGTATTTACTCCAGCAATTCATGCGAGTCAAAATGAAAAAAAAATTAAGAAAAGCTAATTAAATTGGTGATTATTAATAGAGCGGCAGAAATTATTTGCTTGTTCCAACTTCGATTTTGGCGAAATTCGTAAAAGTATTTGTTTCTAGTAATTTTCATCTACCCTATTCACGTAACTGCGTGCTACACACAACGGCATATCAACATTAATCGTCGATAACATCAAGACGAATTTAAACTTGACTGCGATAAATATTTCTCAATCAAGGAGAATTAAACGAAAAAAGAAGACAAAAAAAAATATGCTTATACTTTTGACAAAGGTGTATATCACCGAAAGTGCTCAAGTTTTTAGAATAAATAAATAATTTATTTAAAAAAACATAAAAAAATGCGTTGTCAGGGTTTTTCAAAATATTCTCATTATATATATATATATATATATATATATATATATATATATATATATATATATATATATATATATATATATATATATAATTAACTTGTTACAAATATCCAGGGGGTATGAATCCGAAGGAAGTTGAAACCGGGTTTATGAGAGTGCTCAATGAAAATTCAGAGCAAAATATATATATATATATATATAGCATTAGATAAAATGAAAGAATAAAATAAGGTGCGAATCAAATTTTATTACAATTCAAAGTTCAAGCAAAGTAATTGAAAGTCCTTAACCCATGGGGTTTCAATGCTCTAGCCAGTATATTGAGCTTTATTTTTATCCGGATGTTCACTAATTAAAGATATTAGTTGCCTCATATCTTTTGTTAATGCCTGTATGTCTCGCCGCTTTTAAATGTGTTAAAATTATCATTGTTTAAAAGCTGTTCAGAATTGGCCTATCGGTTAGCGACGTTGGATTGGGGTTGAAAAATACTTGTAATCCAGGGTTTCGAATCGTGTGACCGGTAGTGAATAGTCATACTTCTATGCTGATGAGTCTTCATTGAAAAGAGACGAAACGTATACGTCCATAGATAAATAAACAATAACAAATATATATATATATATATATATATATATATATATATATATATATATATATATATATATATATATATATATACATACTATTCTGTAGTCTTCAGTTTTATCGGCCAAAATGATTTACGAATAAATGAGATAGATAGATTGGCTGTTTAATGATGATGAATATTATGAGAGGATTGAAAATGATGAATGTAATGAACAAAGTTTATTTATGAGGACGATTTATGACAAGTATTTATTGACATTGGATTTGAAGACGACCATGTTGTAGCCCGCGGGTAAGCAGTCCCGTGGTAATGTTTTCTACTGTTAAAATATTTTCAATAATTTTTTTTTAATATTTACGATTTTAACATTTTTATAATTTGAATGATTTTATTAATTTTTTTTTGGGGGGGGGGAATTACTAGTAATTTTGTTCCAATTTTTGTTCAAGATTTTTCAGTATTTTTTTAAAGCTTACTTTATTAATATTTTTTTTAGTTTACATTTTTTATGTATCTATTTTAAACAAACATTACTATTGCCGACATAAAAGGTTTTAAAGGAAATATAATTAGAAATTAGTTCAAAACAATTTATTTTGGTTTACCGACTCATGTGTGACGTATTTGCGTTAAAACAATTCAATATTCAATAGAAAATATAAGTATTTGAAGTTACCGTTAATATTGGCCTTGAGTAGCTAAATACTAAAGACCAATATTAACGGTAACTGCACATGCTTATATGTTCTATTAAATAATTTAAACACAAATACGTAACACATGAGTATTGATTTACTCCTCTCCAGGAGTTAGGCACAAGGCCAGTTTTTATCTTACTCCCACAAGTAAGATGTGACTCAAGGTCGGGTCAGGAAAGTGGGGTTTAAAAATTGCCTGGGCAGCCCCGTCGGCATTCCCCGGTAGGGGCGCCTCAGGCAGTAAGCAATAAACTTACTCCTCCCCAAAGAAGGGAGGCGAAGCCTGGGAGGGTGGACCTCCTAGAACTGGACAGGACAGACCCATAGACCGGCGTAAATCAAGCCCCGAAGGCCAAGACAATACCAGTCTATGGGGTGCAGTATTCATCGGAACAGATACTACACTTTGATCTTAGCCAAAAGGCCAAATAACACATGAGTAGGTAAAACTAAGACTAATTTCGGTGCAATTTTACTTATAGGCCAATCAAGTTAATTGTTTTCATGTAAAAGCATTATTTTGTACTTACTCAGTCATATTTTATCTCTCACGCCCCGAAAAAGAATTTTAAAATATCAAGCAGAACTTTAATTAGAACGATTTTTACATTTCCATAAGGGTTATATGAACTGGCGAGTGTGCGATTTTCGGAGTGGCCGGTTAGTGGCCGATTAGCTAACTAAGGGCAGATAAGTGTCCCCTTGTCTATTCTACCGACCGCTCACAGCCCAAAATGTCGCCTCGGGCACAAATACAGGTTGAACATCGAAATGAAAAAATCGTTCTAATTAAAGTTCTGCTTGATATTTTAAAATTCTTTTTCGGGGCGTGAGAGATAAAATATGACTGAGTAAGTACAAAATAATGCTTTTACATGAAAACAATTAACTTGATTGGCCTATAAGTAAATTCTCAACTATATTTCCTTTAAAATATTTTATGTCGCCAATAGTAATGTTTGAGCTATTTTAAAATAATTTTAATGTATCTTAATATTATTGTAATGTGTCGTAACACTATTTTAATGAAATTTAACATTATTTTAACGAATTCAAACATTATTTTAATGTATTTTAACATTATTTTAATGAATTCAAATATTATTTTAATGTATTTTAATATCATTTTAATGAATTTTAAAATCATTTTAATGTATTTTAACATTATTTTAATGTATTTTAATATTATTTTAAGGAATTTTAACATCATTTTGTCCATGAAAGAATTCTTTGTTATTGATTTTTATATACAAACGAAATAAATTTTACGATTTACAAAAAATGGATAAAATTGGAAGAATAGGTATCAATCATTCTAACCGCTTAAACTAAAATTTGATTGTATCCCCCACTCTATAATTAAGACTAATGTGTATTTATTTGTATATGAATAAATAGAAACCCATCCTTTCATATAAAAGTTAGCGAGTAAAAAACATGCAATTTTCTAGCTCCTTGACGAAATTATTTCAAGTGGTCAGTGGGAGGGAAAAAGAAAATATCAAGTCAGACAACCACCGCTGCATGAAATGAATTCGGAAAGAAATCCCCCTCTCTAAATAAAAAGTTAACGGTGGCTATTTTTTTATGTCATTAGAAATGATAACAATAATTTATATATGAAAAATTAAATCACTGACGTAATTCTATAATTTTATATAAATATAAGAGTGAACAATGGCGAAGCATAATTTTTTCTGTCATTTTTGACGAAGGATGTGCACTAGTTTAAAAAAATTAACTTAATCAAAATTTGTAATAAAATAAAATTATTATTAAAACATACGTATGCATGAAACATACGTATAAATACAGCATAGGTATACATAAAACATACATATACATAAAAATACGTATGCATAAAACATACGTATACATAAAACATACGTATACAGAAAATATACGTTGGCATAAAACATACAAATAATTAAAACAAATTGAAACACTTTTCTCGGCCTAAAAATAAAATGTTTACATTTTTTTGAAATGTATAAAAAGCTCGGATTATTTGGACAACTATTCTCATCTTGTTTGTTATTTTCACAACGTTTTGGCCGATGTAACCTCCACCAGCTCCATCTTTTAGAACTATGGAATTGCCATGTCGAACTTGGATACCTATACTAAGTTTCAAACTGAACCCTTTCTTTAATTAACGAGGGTAGATTGTTCTCGTTCCGTTAACCATGATTGGGTAGAAGTGTTAATTGATTGTTATGATCTTAGTTTTTATCACCATGGACCCGTGGCACAACGGATATAGGCGATGATTAACAATCATTTAAAAATGACAGTCTTTTAGAGTTTGAAGGTTCAATGAAGACTCTTGCTCGAAATTCGGAAAAAAGTTTTGTAAACGGGATTTTGCGTATTTTTGCCAATAAACCAAGTATGTCGACCATTTTAGTTTAAACTTAGATATAAAATTTAAACCCCCTTCTACAAATTGAACATTTTAAAAATAAATGTGGATCTTATGTAGAAGAACTCCGCCAAAAATAGACAAAATGCGGGTTGTAGTGCGAAAACAACGTTTTATTACTTACTCAAGTGGATGGAATCCATTAATTTCATTGAGTATTTGTATTAAAAAAATCGTTTCTCTTATATTTCTGTTTTCATATAAACTCACACAGATAACTGTCCACCATTTCGCGATGCGTCCCACAGTGGCGTTTATCCCGCGTTTTGTACAGTTTAACTTTAATTCTACGCATGTCTAGACATGACTCACAGATATAGCCCAGAAGCGTGTGCGCCCACTGCGTACGACTGACTGGGCTATTTTTTTTTTTGTAAAATTATTTTTTCCGTTAGTGACGAGACTCTTCTATAAAAGAAGCACAAATGGTTTATATAATATGAAAATGTGGGACGGGCTTAGACGATCGTCTTCCGAAAAATTAAGAAAAAATAGTTAAATCTAAATTTTTTTAGTTTTAGTTTCAGTAGGGGTGGGACATAATGGGTGAAAATTTCAGATTCATACGAGTAGTATTTTTTTGTGTTCATTTATACATAAATAACACGAAACAATCAAACATTTTGAAAATTTTGCAAAATTCAGAAGGTTCAGGCTATAGCTATTTTAGCTATTTTACATTCATGAAAACCCTTTCACAGCCTGAAAATGGTCCTTAATTAAAGTACTATATCAGATTTAACCATCTATATCCATTCATAGCTTTTGAGGATGTTTTAGGACCTGCAATGTCGCATGAAACCACTTTTTCACCGAAAAATGATGGATTTTGAGTTCCGTGAAGCCCTAACGGCTATTTTTGGCCTGCACCTTCTAAATTTTGCAAAATTTTCAAAATGTTTGATCGTTTAGTGTTATTCATGTATAAATGAACACAAAAAAATACTACTCGCATGAATCTGAAATTTTCACCCATTATGTCCAACCCCTAGTTGCAGTCTAATTGGAAAAACTAAAAGTCCTTTTCTTATGAGACGTAGGGTGGCACTTTTATTCAAATAATGAACGTTTTCTAGATGAACAAATGCGAAAGTTGGACCCATTTCTTGCACTAACGATAAAGTCAAAACATCAAATTTCAAGTTAATTCTACTTTACACAATAGACAAACCATCTTTTTTTATATACTGCTTATGTATATTCGATGTCAGTCAAAAAGTCAACTAATTTGCATATTAGTTTAAAAAAAGGACATTTTATTAATTAACTATTAATTTATTATTGTTTTTTTTTTAATTCACTGTTGTTTTGATTTTAATATAACAAATAGTTTTGTTTCGAAATATTGTTTTATTTCCTGGACAAATATTTAGCATTTGTATTCAAATGTTCCTTTCTTTAGAGGAATCGACTTCATTTTCAGCAAGTTGCGATCTATTTCAAAATTGTAAATGAAAAAGTTAATCGATTTCTTCTTTTTTCTTTTCTTTACGGTCATATTTAAAAACTAAATAAATCTGTATCAAATTACCAAAATGTTCTTCTCCATCTTGTTGGGATTTTATTTTTGACCAGTGGGTTTCTTTCAGTCTTTAGAGACCATGGATAACACCTGTAAGAGTGTCTGCACGATGGGTCGATAGTTAAGCAACGGTTGCGCAATCTCTAACAACACCCCTCCTGGACCGGCATTTGATTGAGTCAAGTGGCAAAGAAATGTCCAAGACGACTGGAAACAATGCCGTGATAAGCAGAAAAAGACTTGTGTTATTTCTGAGTTGATTACTTGTTCAATTTCTAGAAGTTTAACCTAAAATTGTCGACTTACTTGATTGTGTGACCATTCAATGTTTGACTAGTGTATTATATAAATACACTAGAAAAATTGATCTCACGAACAGAACAGTTTTGCACCAATTTTTTGTCCCTTTCCGGAGATTAAAATCAAAATATAACCTGCTAGGTGTAATAGGTCGTAATGTGGTCTGTTTAGTTTTATGTAGTTTTATGAAAAGGGGTCTACCCTCTTTGCATAAAACTACATAGCCCTTTGTAAACATTCAATCTCCTATTTTTGTGAAATTTTAACAATACGTATTTCAAAATGCAAATATTTCATATTTGCATTAAATTTGATGCATAGTCATTAGACTATGCAAGGTTCCTTAGATTTCAATTTTTTTAAGACCTCTTAAACTTAAGTCTTGAATTTGATAAATTTTCTAGAACCAAAATCATGTAATGATTTTGATCAAAATTGGAATAAGGATCGTAGACATACGCTTTAGTAGCATTATATCTTGATTTTGATCTTGATAAAGGGTCATAAAAGTGGTGCAAAACTGTTCTGTTCTGGGACGGGTATTCTTACAGTCTTCTTATATATAGAGTAGAGTCAGTCTAATAACCGTTTCTTTGAGTTAAATAGTTTTTTTTTAATTAAAGGTAGATACGTATTTCTGTTTCGCAAGTCAATTATGGCAAATATTGATCTGTGTTCTTAGAAAATGAAAAAATAAATGTATTTCCAATTGATTTTAGTATTTTTTATATTTAATCCTGTTCGATCTTTTTTGATCGATCATAAATAAAGGAAGAGGAGCAGTTAAGCCTCCTACAAACGAAGTCCTCCTCCCGGTACTCATAAAATTCCGAGCATATATTTAGTAAGATACTTATTTTTCGATTCATCGTTTACTCTGCAATAAAATGATACCAAAATACATTTTGTATTTGACAACAGTAACAAAAAATACTATATTATTTCAATAAAAAAACGATTTAGTTAAATTAATAATTTTACGAGCAAATATTTTATATATATTTAAAAACATAAATAACAGGTTTTGTTTTCTAGAGAATATCGTTTACTTACGCTGACCAAAGGAAAAAATAGTGGTTGCTACTATTGTGCATACACACATACATCTCAGCACTGAATTTTGGTTGTCTACCTATCTACCTAGGTATCTATCTAAGAAAAATATATTTATATTAAATAATATATATATATATATATATATTTATTAATTCATTTCTTTTAAAAATTAATTTTTACGTACGTAAATGAAAGTCATGGACACGTGTTTCTGAGCCGTCATCAGCATGATTACCCTGAGCAGGGATCGAACCCTCGATGTGAATGTCCATAGTTTAGTGTTTTACCACCAGGACGCCCTGCTACGATTTATTATCACCTATGATGTTACGCAGCTCTTGTTTGTTATTGTTTTTCACTAGCGATAGAACACCGGTGTGTTTATTATTTTTCACTTCCCGAGTACTGCATTCAATCGCCCTTAATCGGACGTGTCGTCAATTATATATATATATATATATATATATATATATATATATATATATATATATATATATATATATTAATTAATTAATTAAAAAAAATAATTTTGAGAACGCCCTGCCACAATTTATGCACAACTAGACTATGGACATTTACATCGAGGATTCGATCCCTGCCCAGGGTAGTCATGCTGATGACGGCTCATAGCCTGAAACACGTGTCCATGACTTTCATTTATGTACGTAAAAATTATATATATATATATATATATATATATATATATATGTGTGTGTGTGTGTGTGTGTGTGTGTGTGTGTTTGTTTATTTTTGTTTGCTTTTGAACGAAATCAATTATTTATACGGAAAAGCATTTTTACCCAAATGCTAGTTTGGAAACAATTTTCCCTTCGCCAATGTGATGCCCCATATAAGGGAGCGACATATATATTTTTTAAATATAATTATCTAAAGACACGTGTTTCGTCGTTATATGACTCACAATAATTATATTGTAAATGTGTGTGTGGGTATATAAAGTATGAAAATATATTCATGACATGCGCCCGTGTTTCGTCGGGAATCATCAGGCTAAGTAAGAGATGAAACGCGGACTCCTTTGTGTAGCTTTGTTGCCATACATATATTTTCATACTTAACTATTAAGCTCTACTTAGGTATTGAGCATTATTGAAGTAAATACTGGAAAGCTATACACAATATATTATATCACCTTATATTATATATGTATACATGAAATGATAATGAAAAAGGTTTTATATATATATATATATATATATATATATATATATATATATATATATATATATATATATATATATATATATATTGAGGATATTTTAAGTAGGATGGCCCTTTAGAGTAAGTGTGGTATTGTGGTGACTGCAATGATCCTCGCTATAGAGAGTATAAAATTGACAGAGGATGACCAACGACCTCCATTTTTCCCCACAGTCTTAATGCCATGATGTCTAATTTGTTAAACGGGCCGAAAAAGATGAAAATGGAAGATCGATTTCATTAAAGAAGAATAAAACAGAATTAAAGTTATATTTTTATATTTATATCTTTGAAGAAAGAAACAATTTTTAGCGATATTTCCCACGCAAACATTAGAACAATGCATAACATACTCTCGGAAATAAATTCCAATATTAAACGACACACACACGCATACATACACACACACACATATATATATATATATATATATATATATATATATATATATATATATATATATATATTTTTAAATTGTGGGGAGGGGCAAGTCAAAAAGTGTGTGTTGGGGGAGGCTTGAGCCCCCCCCCCCCTGCCCCCGGTGCCGCCGTCCATGTCCATGTATATATATATATATATATATATATATATATATATATATATATATATATATATGTGCACTTTTTGGGTTATCAGAATTAGTATCGGAATTGGAAAAATGTTAGCCTAATTTCCGATTCCCAAAACGATTCTTTTATTTTTTTATTGTTTGTTTAAAACTTCATTTTCCATTGCTATTTTACTATTGATTAAATAATGAATATTTATAGATTTAAATTACCAGTAAAACTAAAATTAATAGATCATAATAACGAATTTAGGTAAAAATGGCACCGGAAAATATGGAACGTTAATAAAAAAAAATAAAAAACACATGTAAAAATGGCACGAGTTGATGAATAGGAAAAAATGGCACAAGTGAAAATATAGATGAAAATCTCACAATGAGTTTATGAAAATCTTTTAAAAAGAGGGAAAACATTAAGAAGTTTATCAAATTAAAAAGAAAACTATAACTACATTTAAAAGTAGATGAGACGATTAGGCGATTTTAGAATCAGAATCGGAATCGGTATTTGTATCGGAATCGCGAAAAATATTGAAATAGTCTCATCACTAGTAGGGACCCCATATCAGAGGGGGTTTCATTTTTTTTGACATTACACGGGAGATACGGTTTATTTGGCCAGTTGCTGATAGTGTGTAGTCACCTTTGAAAACGAAAAACGGAAGCAGAAAAAAATCGATTGATTATGGACATCTGTTAGGATCGAGGGTCGTGTTCCCCCGATTATAAACGTGCAAAGTTGAATCAAGCAATGTTGCATGCAAAGACAGAGTAATAATTAATAAACAAAATGAAGTAGTTCAAATAAGGTTTATTGAACGTGTGTGTACGTGGAATGATGAAGTGTGTGATGTATGCATGTGTGTCGATGGAAAAACAGTTCTTGAAAAAGGTATAAGAAATGAATCCGGCGAGAGGAAAGTCTTTGAAAGCTGTACACAAAGAAAACGAGTTGAGAACTCTTACCGTTGTTTGACCACGTGTGTTGGTAGTTGTTATGCCGATGCCATATGAAAAGAAAAGCGTTAGACGAAGCGCTAGTGTATTAGCGTCGTTCTGTCGACCAGAGAAGAGAGAGATGGAGCGCTGGTGCCAGCGTTGTTCTGCCGATGCTGGTCGGTGAAAGAGAGATGGATTTTTCGTTTGCAACGGTTTTTATAGTCAGAAGGGCAGATAACTCTGGTGTCGCTTTACAGTGCCACCTGTTGGTGAAAAAGCGACACCTACCGGCAAACCGGTGTAGTTATGTTTTGAAAGGAGGAGGTAACTGCTACACATCTATTAGCAGATCGAAGAATCAATTCAGTTATGCCTTACTTATCATCTAACAAAATTTTGGATTCAAAATATGAAAGGAACCCGTCATCTGATAAGAAGGAAGTTTACCGGGAATATTAAATCTACAAGCGGCTCCCAGCCGCATGTATGTCCCGGCCATGGGAAGATGACACACAGCGCCCAGCATTCCCAAATGGTCACCCATCTGGTATTGGCCAGGCTCCACGTCGTTTAACTTCGTTGATCTAATAGAGACCAGTGTTTCAACGCGATTATGCCGGAAATAAATACTAATATAAATACTTCTCACACCTGACATTATCCTATATCTCTACAAAGCCACCATCCGCCCATGCATGGAGTATTGTTGCCACATCTGGGCTGGTGCATCATTCGCTAGTCTCTCCCCCTTAGACAAGGTCCAAAAAAGAGTTGCCAACTTGATAGGTCCTTCACTATCCACCAACTTCCAGTCTCTGTCCTATCACCGCAATGTTGCTTCCTTGTGCCTGTTTTACAAGTACTTCAATGGATTGCACTCTGACGAGCTTGCTGCTCTGGTACCCTCACGACGTAAATTCACTAGACCAACCCGACAATCTGCCAAATCCCATCCATACACTGTGGAGGTCCCCAGATGTCGAAGAGCTTTCTACTCCAAAAGCTTCTTTCCTCGTGCTGCTGGACTCTGGAATTCCCTCCCTGCTCCCTGCTTTCCTGACGTTACTGATATGCATAAATTTAAAACTAATGTAAACAGGCATCTCGCTGCGCAGCTCCTAAATTAAGTTGACCCCCCCCCCAAAAAAAAACCTTCACCCTTTTTTTTCTTCTCAGTAGCCCCTTACGTCTACAGTGGTGGCCTGCCTTGTTTGGGGGTGAACTATGTTAAATATATATATATATATATATATATATATATATATATATATATATATATAATACGTTCAAGACACTTCGCTCGCTTGTTACAGCAAGGAGATATGGTTACATTCTAGTAAAAACGTAAAGATTTGCCGCAGAGTCATTTGTACAATTTTCGGCTTTCTCTAGACATTCGGCTCATCGGTCAAGCGGTCTAAGATGACGCCCGTATTAGGAAAACTCTCTTCTGAGACACAAGTTCGAATCCATTGCGAGTATCATTTTTCACTTTGTGATATTCTTTGTTTATCCCCAGCCCCGCAGACTAAATAAATTGTTTGTTTAGTGATATTACCCACGCAAACATTAACATCAACAATAAAAAAAAAATCGCATAATACATAAGATACTGTCGGAAATTGATTCCAATTTTAAAACAAGTTATTTTTTGTAATGATAAAACTGTAACTACGTTGAGACAAGAAAACTATCGAAGGGTAACAGTGAGAGAGAGAGAGGTGAGAAAGAGAGAGAAAAAATGAAAGGGGTGGAGAGAGAAAGAGAGAGGGAAGGGTGCAGGGGCGTAGAAAAGAGAATGACATAGTAAAATTGAGGTGGAAGGAGGAGTACATTCTAGGAGGGGGAGAGGGGGATTAAGAGCTTGCGCGGATGAAGTAAACGAAGAAAAAGAGCAAAATCAAACGCGAAAAAGGAGGCGGGAAAACGTTCGTGAAAGCCGCGGGTAACTAAAGACTCGTGTCTGTCTGTCCGGTTGTCCGTCCGTCTGACTACCTGTCGTCCGTGCCCAAGTGAATGTTTCCGCGAATCGGCACCCGCAGCAACAGCGAAAAACGAAAAGGCGAAGTGGTGGCGCCCTCTGTTGAGCAGTGATTGTCGTCTGAAACAGGAAGAAGAGAAAAATGGTGGAATGGGGCGAGGGATTTGGGTGGGTGGGTGGAGGTGTTTAAAAGAAAGAGTCAATTTGATCGTCGAAGCACGAAAACACCCATAAAGTGGAGAATTCTTAAATAGCCAATGTATAAAATGAATCTCTCTCTCACACACACACACGTCTGTGTCTAGATACGAGAACTCGATTATTTTACCGTTTGATATCCTGTACGCTATCTTCATACATGCACATGTTAGATTCTACACTCATATATACATTTAGTGTACGCACATTGGTTTTCCAGGTATTCATAAAAAACGGCAACGGCGACAGCGATGGTGTGTATGGCATTAATGTTGAATTAAGTATGTGTTATTAATGTGTGAGTTGTGAGACAAACATGCAGCAGCGACAACCCAAGCGTCACAGTGTCAACAGAAACTGCTTATGTATATGTATGTATATATGTATGTATATATGTATGTATATATGTATGTATAAATGTGTTGATAAGATTTTGTTCCACCGATTATTTTAGCAGTAGCAGCACGTTTTTAGTACAAAATGTGAATTGTATTTTCTTATTTGTATCAATTTCTAGCAATAAAGCGTACGGACCACACATGGTTTTCACCTTCGTTCCTTCACCTGATTCAAAGATCGTATTTGATTCTACACAAATTAGTATAATATTAACAGAAATTCTATGCTGCTTTCTACACCATATAGCATAATTTACTGTTAATAATAATATTCCTTTAAAATAATAAATCTGTCAAAGACAATAATATTATTTAAAAAATATGAATCTTTCTTCTTCCGTAAAAATAATTGTCGTTGCAAGCTTAATATTCTTTCAATAAATAAACGGTATATATGTCTCTTCTATATATTCTTTTTATTTATTAAAAATTGTAGTGATTTAATTATTTTTGAAACAATAAATATTCTCCATCTTATTACCGTAAAAATAATTGTTCGCTACATATTTTTCTCGTCAATAATAAAGAATGTCACTTTTTCAAATGTATTTATTTAAAATTGTACTGTTTTAGTCGACGGGACGACATAATCTGATGTGGGAACAATTCATTTTAAAATGGGTAAAGTCGGAATTTTTTTATCTTAGCTGATCAGACGATCTAATTTTTTTTAATGTGTGAAAGTTGATAACGTACGTACGAACATGATACTTAGCCTATTCTCTCTATCTGTATAAAGTTAGGTATGTTTATATATTTCTACGTTTATACGTTTATATGCTTATATATTTGTATGTACAGGATTCACTTGTAAACCGATCATGATGAATTTTAGAACACATCTGCTAGGCGTAACGGTTCCAAATGTAGGCTATATGTAGTTTAATTTAGCTTTATCCAAAGGGGATAAAAAGGGGGTGGAAGCCCTTTGTGAAAATTCAGATATCTCCGATTTTTGTGAAATTTTAACAAGAGATATTAGACATCACTTAATAAATATTTCTCCAAATCTGGATTATTTGAAAGGATTTAAGGATATAATATGGGCACAACCTCCCATTTGAAAATTGAAATATTTCAGATTTGCATTGAAGTTGATCCATAGTCATTAGACACCAAATTAAAGACCGTATTTGCTCTTACACAACTTATTCAAATATGAATAACTGTACAAAATCTGGGGCAAGCAACGTTTCCAGTACTTTAACAGTAGAGAGAGAGAAAGAAAGAGAGAGAGAGGGGGGGGGGAGAAGAAAGAGAGAGAGAGAGAAGAAGATGCCGGGATCGCTATTTTGTAGTAGGGGTTGCTGCATATATATCCATCTTTCTGGCCTGGTTGAATATGAAGGGAACTGGTTACAAAGGTTTGGTAAAAGGACAAACTCCTTCATCTACAATTCAAATCAATTTTTATCAAAACAGTTTTATCAACACAACAAACATAGTCCGGAAAGAGTGAGGAAAAACAGGAATAGAAACTATATTGAGCCAGGAGACGTGCATCGACGATAGAAGTAAGATTGAGTTCAGGTCTTTTATCTCGCCTTTCGCCCAAATCATGGCGAGAGGCAAAAAAAAAGAGATATGACGTCTTGCCAACACGACGCTCAAAGAAAGTCTTGCTGTTCATAAATCGCGGAAAAAAGTTTCGGGCGGAAGTGCTATCCCATCCTGCACAAAGTGTTCTGGCCGAACAACGCATCAATCACTCCGCGAGTGAGAACATGCAAGTGCAAAAGTGCACGTAAGCGTACCAAACCTATGAAGCATGTGTAGTGCGGCAAATATACTGAAACAAATCAGTTTCTAAACGCACTAATTAATTAAGCTAGTTAGTTGTGACACATTTACTAAAGTTAAATAAATAATTCAACCATCACAATTTCTATTTATGTATACATTACATAAATTACAGTTAATTTATGTATACATAAATTACAGTTAATACTATTTGGCCTAATGGTTAGAGTATTTGCTAATGGGCCGGGACATCAGGGATATATCCTCGGTCGAGTTATATCAAAAACTCGAAAAATATTACTTGATATCCTCTTGCTAAACACTCAGCATTATAAGGTGAGGATCAAGGGTAAGTGGAGAAATCCTGGAAAAGGAGTGACGCCCTCCCCTACACATCGGTGTAGTAGGTAATAGAAAATGGAGCCTATGTGTCGCCCTCGACTATGGTCAGTCACTTTACTTGCAACTGATATTGCAAGGAGAAAATTTGAATTACGTTCAGAAGATTATGAACACCAAAATTTAAAGTATTAATATATATATATATATATATATATATATATATATATATATATATATATATATATATTAATACTTATATTTAAGAAAATTTATATTTCAAATATAAATTTTAAAACATAAAGCTATTATAATAGTTTAATAGTGTTGGGCAAAACTAGAGTAGAACATATTTTAAACCACTTCAAACGTAAGGAAGAACAGATTCACACGATTTCACTAAAAATCACCTTAAAAATCATCACTTACCAACATACAGTTGTTTCTGCCTACCACCAAGATATTTATAATAAAGTTAAAATATCCAAAACATGTATTTCTTGGTGTGGTCATCCACTCATCAGTGCTCGTACAAAAATAATATATATATATATATATATATATATATATATATATATATATATATATATATATATATATACATACACAAAAAGAATACCCGTCCCAGGACGGGTAAAATTAATTTCCAAACAAAACCGTTTGTACCACTTATATCCCTTTTTATTAAGATTAAAATCAAGATATAATGATACATAACCTTGTTCTAGTTTTGATACAAATCTATTACATACTTTTGATTCTAGAAAATGTCGAAAATTTAAGGCTTAAGCTTAAGAGGTCTTAAGAAGAAACTGAAATTTAGTCAATCTTTCTCAATGACTATGGATCAAATTCAGTAAAAATCTGATATATTTGAACTTTTAAATGGAAACTCCTTTGAAATACTATAAAAACCCTGAAATTTGGGGAATACTTATTAATTTAATATCGAATAACTATTGTTAAAATTTCACAAAAATCGGAAGTATCTAAATGTTCACGAACGACTTTAACTCCTATTTGCTCTCTTTGTATAAAACTAAATTGAACTAAATATAGCCCTACAGTAAGATCCCTTACGCCTTGTAACGCTGTTCCAAAATTCATAACTATATAATGTATATACTAATATACGGTTGACCCAACGTTGACCCAACGGGTCACAGGTTGTATCGTATGATATAAAAATAACAAAATACATATTTTACATAAAAAAAGCTTTCAATCCATATAACGTTTCGATATAGTATATACCTACTTAATATATATAAAACACAAGAAAAAATATTTTTTCACATCGGGGATAGCACTATAAATAAATATAGAAAAATGGTTTGTATAATTTAAGATTATATATAGGTACAGTTTATTACAAGATCATTTGTTTACACTCCAAAAATTCAAAACGACAACAGTTTGTGTAGGATCGTTTCTGAGATAATATGTTTTTATTAATATCAGTTAACTTCATCAGCCCAGGGTATAGACACTAAACTTTTTTCATTATGGTAATGTTCTAAGATCTAGTTTTTTTTAATACAATTATTCCATAAAGAGAAAAAACAAACAAACAATAAAGCTTGAAACAATTGTCAGAGAAAGAAAGAGAGAGTCAACAGATGACGATTATGAACGGAAGTGACGCCGCCGTTACTGACATAGCGTTGCCACGAACGATAGCCAGGGAGATGCGTTGGAACAACCAGGCTGACTCACGGGGCTCGTGTCTAGACGTTGAAATCCTCCGTCCAATATCCTGAAATAATTTAACAGTCTCGGGGCCAAGCACACCCGACGTTTCCACTGAAATTGGTTGGAAGACGAAACGGTCAGTGAGCGAGCTATATTTTCCGCGCTTCCTTGTTTCGGCGAGCAGAGCCGCCGTGCCGGGCTTCACCGCGGATTCCGGATCCTTGCTGTTGAAAAGGAGTCAGAACTTCAACTTGTTCTTGCGGATCTATTTTTCTTTCTCGTCATCACTCATCCATTTGTGAAACATCGAAACGTTTTCATATTCCTCATTTCAAATAACCGTTTCCAACGATTTTTATTTTAAAATTTCAATTGCTGAAACAACACGAGAAACGCCCGTGTTTGACGTTCTTCAACTTGTTATTGCGGATCTATTTTTCTCTGTCGTCATCACTCGTCCAATTGTATAATTGTATGTGGTTGGTTAGTCGGCATAAAGACTGCTAATTTTTAATTTTATTCATTTATTTTATCATTTTTTATAAAAAACAAATATCCGTCCCAAAAGATATTTTAAAGATTGAATCGTCGGCGTCTCAATCAAACAATGATGCCATTCTGTTTGTTTGCATTTACTGTCTTTTTTAAGTAAAGAAAAAAAGGCTTCGTACTTGCCGAGATCCCCGATAATAATAACCAACCATAACTATGTCTACCAGATCCACTAGCGACCAGCCATGCCAATTTGCTCAACCACTAATAAACAAAAACTAGGCCGACTCTGCAACCAGTGCAATCTCTTTTTTCATTTATCATGTGTTGGCCTCAAGAAAAAAAATTCTGAAGAAATTCCAACCTGGCACTGTCCTTCTTGCTCCAAACATCATATACGTCCCCCTCATTCGATTAAAATTTCTGAGATCCTCCATGGTTCTCTGGATGCTGAAAGTATCCTTAAGTATCTCTCATCGAAGCGTAGACAACAAAACGTTCTGATCAACATTCCTAAAGCTGCTCGCATGTCTGCAGCCGACGCCCTCACTTCTTTCATCAATCGGGCTCTCGACAACAACGACGACATCTCTTGGGCTCATCTCTTTCTGTTTGCTGTGGAAGCTCTCGCCACAGACCGCGAGCCACAGAGCAATTCTCTCGCCAGCAGAATTAAACATAGAATTGCTGATTTCGTCAGAAAAGTTTCCCTTAATGAAGCCTTTTCCCTGCAATCTGTGCCCACACATACCGAGTCTACAATTCAAAACTCTGGCAGTTCGAGAATACGCCAAGCGGTCAACACCAAACTCCTACAGGGCGATGTTTCAGCCGCCGTAAGAATCATAACCTCCGACGACGACACGGTCGTTCGTCCATCGGATGAAGTACTAGTCGCTCTCCGACTGAAACACCCACCGGCCCCAACGGACACGGACACCCCTCCTAGTTTCGAAGAGATTGACTCCCAGGACATTTCGGTAGAACAGGTTATGTCCGCTCTCAAGTCTTTTCGACCAAGCAGCAGCGGCGGCATTGACGGTCTCCGACCCGGGCGCTTGAAAGACCTCAAAGCTCTCCTAACAGCCGAAGCAGGTCTTCGCCTTCGCTCTGCTATTACCCGTCTCTGCAACTCATTGATTAACGGCCAACTTCCGAAGTTTGCACGTGATCTCTTTTTCTCCTCTAACTTGAATGCTCTTCGCAAAAAATGCGGCGGGATACGCCCGATAGCTGTCGGTAACACCTTCCGCAGACTCGCCTCTAAAGTTGTCTGTTTGGAGACGTCAAAACATCTATCGTCCGAATTTCAACCAGTTCAACTGGGCGTCGGTGTCCCAATGGGCTGCGATGCTGCAGCTCATGCCATCAGAGCAGCATTCAATTTCAGCAAGAAAGGCACCATACTAGTTAAGTTAGATATGACAAATGCCTTTAACACGGCGCGCAGACATCATTTTCTTAACGTGTGTCATCGTCGGGTCCCTAACATCTACCGTCTTGTCAACACAGCTTACGCTGAACCCAGTCTCTTATTGTGCGGAAACAACTCCATCACGTCGGCTACAGGCGTCCAGCAAGGCGACCCAATGGGCCCCCTCCTTTTTTCTCTGGCCGTCGACGACATTGACCAATCTTCCTCGACACCGATCAACATTTGATATCTTGAGGACGCCACTTTAGGCGGTTCTATCGATTCGGTGCTCCACAACAGTGAACGGATCGTCCCAGCTCTGGCTGAAATTGGTTTGTTAGTTAACCCTAACAAATCTGAAATAATCAACTTGAACTATTCCACCGTGGAGTTTCAACGAGGAATAGATGGCCTACGACTCGCCCTGGGATCCGTCTCAATAACTGAACGGGACAACACAATAATTCTTGGGTCGCCTATCTGCTCTAAAGATAGAGTCTATGGCAGAGCGCCTCAATATGATCGACGCTCATGCGGCACTATTCCTGCTGCAAAACTGTTTCGCAATGCCCAGACTTCTATTAACACTGAGAAGTGCTCCATGTTACAACAAAGTCGATCTTCTGGAAAATTTTGACAAAATTTTGCGTCGCTTGGCCAGTGAAATTTGTAATGTTAATTTTGACGACACCGGTTGGTGCCAGGCCACTTTGCCGTTTCGGTTCGGTGGCCTTGGTTTGCGCTCTGCAACCGATACTGCGCTGTCGGCTTATGCTTCCTCGACTCACGCTTCGGCAGGTCTCGTTGACGAGATTCTCTCCTCATATCTCGAATTCACGTCTTCAGATCTTTTGACAGCCGTTTTGTCAACATGGACGCCAACAAACCTTCAGCAACCACCCGATCTCATACATCAGTCGTCCTGGGACGACATTCAATGTCAATCCATGTTTGCCGAACTCGTCCGTAGCAGTAACCAGCATAGAGTTACCTGCCTGAGAGCGTTGGTTTCACCTTACAGCGGTGCTTGGCTCAGTGCCATCCCTTCGGCGACACTTGGAACCCTCTTGGACAATGACACTATCCGGATCACCGTCTCACAACAGCTGGGACTCCGTTTGTGCCACCCACACCGGTGTCGCTGTGGTCAGGTCGTTGACGAGTTTGCCCTGCATCCTTTCTCTTGTCGATTTAGTGCCGGCCGCCTGCCTCGCCACTCCGCCCTTAACGACGTAGTCAGGCGAGGTCTTGACTCGGCAGGTTTTGCATCAGTCCTTGAACCAGTCGGCCTGAACAGGGGCGACGGTCGCAGGCTTGACGGGATGACTGTGTTTGCTTTCCGAGCCGGAAAGCCGCTGATCTGGGACGCCACTTGTTCTGACTCCTTTTCACCAGCAAGGATTGCGGAATCCGCGGTGAAGCCCGGCACGGCGGCTCTGCTCGCCGAAACAAGGAAGCGCGGAAAATATAGCTCGCTCACTGACCGTTTCGTCTTCCAACCAATTTCAGTGGAAACGTCGGGTGTGCTTGGCTCCGAGACACAAAACTTAGAAGCCAACAGTCAGCATCAAGGTTATAGGTTTGAACACTCCCAATTATACAGCAAATTAGATAGTATGATGGGAGTAGGGGTTTGGATAAATCAAAACAGCACAGACAGAGTACAATATGCAAGTCATACCCCGTTTTCTATTGATATGTTTTTTATGCATTTATTAAGCTTTTGCTATACAGCGAATGTTTTATTTATCTGTCACCATCGTTGCATCTTTTGAGATGTATGTATGTGTTTGTATTATTATTATTATTATTATTATTATTATTATTATTATTATTATTATTATTATTATTATTATTATTATTATTATTATTATTATTATGTGATCTTATATAATTTAATATATTTAGTAACCATCCCTTTAACATGCTTTTTTATTTTGGGATTTATCTAAGTTATATATATATATATATATATATATATATATATATATATATATATATATATATATATATATATATATATATATATATATATATATGAAGAGCGGTTATACAGCGAAACAGTCTGTATGTGGATGGCTATATTCAAAGCTCCCTTTCTCCTTTAGAGCTTATTTGTAAGGATATCGCCAATTGCCATTAGCTTTAAGGCATAGCTCATTGGGTAAAACTAATTCGAGCTCCGGCACTTGACAATGTTTACAGTGAGATATTATTTACATTCAGTCAGTGTCATATAATAGCGCAGGTAGGAACGCCGACTGCCAACTCGACGATTGAGTTTCAATCCCGGCTTGAGGTACTAACTGAAGAGCTGTGATACAGCATGACTATATATATATATTATAAGGTATAATAAAGCAAGAATTCTTTTATTTTTAACAATATTTACTTAAATGAAAAAATGCTGCCTAAATACACACACACACACACACACACACACACACACACACACACATATATATATATATATATATATATATATATATATATATATATATGTGTGTGTGTGTGTGTGTGTGTGTGTGTGTTATAGTGAAATAAATTCCAGAAGGAAATCGGAGTATGAGAGCTCAATGTAATAAACAGAGCAAGAATAAAATAAAGTAAATATATATATATAAAAATGAATAAATGCGAAAGCTTTTTTCATTTATCACTCCTATATTATAATTAAACAGGGTTACTGTTATTTAAATAAATCTTGATATTCTGTATATATAGTGGAGATAGAAGATTAAGAGAGAATCTTTTAACTGCCTAATCAGCGTAACTAATTTTTAAAACCATTCATAATTAATTAATGTTCAGTGCTATTAATTTGGAATTGTATTGGCTTACTTTAGCTATCTATATGCAATTGTTTCGTCTATATTAACAGTAATTAATATTCTTTAATAAATAAATCGGAAAAATAACTAAAACACATTAAGTTTTAACTCCATGCGCTCGCTGACGACCTTACCTAAGGTTGTGGCTTGCTACAAGCGAGGCAGAAACGAGAAGAAAAAGGGTGAGTGGGAGGGAGAGTGTGGTTGTCTCGCCCGCTATCTCTCTCCCATTTTTTCTCGCCCTTTTTTTGCAGTTTTTACATTTTCCGTGAAAAATAAAAAAAATAACTTTTTATTTATTTATTAAGTTTATGCCTAATTTATAAATTTTAACAACAAACTTAGTTTGTTTTACAAAGACCTTTTCAGTATTCTCATTGACAAATAAAAACAAAAGTTTAGTAGCCCTGTGGTCTGTCCAGATTACGAAAAAAATAGAGATTCATATTTAGGTATGATTGTAGATTAATATCCTCCGCTACCTCCTGCCCCCCCCCCATTTTTCTACCTTTTTTAACTTGATGGAAAGAAGAAAATAAAATAAAACAATTATGTTATAATTCAAAGTAGGGAAAATTTCTGTATATAAATTTAATTTTTCGGGGCAGTTTTAGGGCAGTTAACTAAATTCTTTTTTGTTATGGGAGTTAAATCCGCTGCATATTTTGGGGGGATGGTGCCGCTACTTTTTTATAATTTGTTAAGTTCCCTAAAAAAAATACTATGGCCCGGAAATGTGGAAACATTTTATGTTAAGTATATATATACAACTGATCCCTTACTCTAAATTCTAAAATATTATTTATTTTCTTTATTTCCGTTTACCATGGTGTTAAAAAAGCGAATTGTCATTTTTTAGGGGTGGTGGGGGTATTAATGGAGGGTTTAATCTGCAAATTTACTCATATTTAATTTTTTGAAAATCTTATCTTTTTTTTAACTATAATAATATATATACATGAAAGACAGAGATACCTTAGAATTTTTAGGAAAGTATCTAATAGGCATTCAAGTACTCTGCTCTCTCTCTCTCTCTCTCTCTCTCTCTCTCTCTCTCTCTCTATATATATATATATATATATATATATATATATATATATATATATATATATATATATATATATAGGGCTTTACGCGCTCCACTACTTTTGGAGCTTCTCCTGCTTCCACGCCCAAAATTGAAGCTGGCTCCTCTCACGCTCCCCATTTTCTAAAAGGAGCCGCTCCAGCTCAAACTCCTATAAAAAAAAGAGCGGCTCTTTTTCAGCGCTCCATAATGAAAATGTACCTTCTTTCATAAACGTTATATTCTGCCAATGAGTGGTCGAAGGATAGGGGTGGGCGTCAAAGATCTCGTCAATATGGGTGGAGATGTCACTTTAAGTGTAAGACCGTAAGATAATATTTGACAAAATCCCGCTAATATTTTGAGATGTGCTAATGGTTATAGGAGAACATGTCGGATGAAGCATAGGATTATACGTAAATGTTCGTTTCCTGAGGTATAACATAGAAATAGAAAAATCCCTGAAGTATTTTAAAACAATTTTAATTTTCATTAACAACCTATTTTTTCAGGGGAGGAAAATTAGACTCAATATTTCTTCTATTTATTTTGGAAGGGAATTTAGATTTTTTAAAAGTAAATAAAATTTTACTTTTAAACATTATTAGTGATTACTTTCTTTTTAAAGAAAACATTTCTCTGGGAGAGGAGAGACAGCCAGGGCAACATTAATCGTACTGTTGTTTAATATGTGTTTGTTTTACGAACGTAACCCTATTGTATAATGTATATTATTATTTATAACAGAGAAACGCGCAAGTACTTTCAAAGAAATCGATTTATCCATTTTTTTTCAATAGTACAATTTGGGGCGACAAAACCCAATGAAGTTTATTTTTTAAAGATTTGATAAAAAATATTTTTCATAAGTTGGCCAAAAATATCAATAAATTGTCAATAAACAATTCAGAGATCCATTTAATGTCTTAAAATTTCATGCAAAATATCTGGCCTAGTTCTTGGTAGTTGAAAAATATCGGGTGAAAATTTCCTCCCCCGAAAAATTAACTGGAGCAAGTTTTCCTAGGTTGGGCAAAAACATTTATTAAAATTAAAAATTTGAATAAAAAAGGTTAAAACGTCTATATTTGAAATCTCTAACAAAAACAAACTGTTTACAATTTTAATATTCGATAATAGATTTTTCAAGATAAAAAACAACAAGTTAGTCAGAAAGTCTAATTATTTGCTTTTTTTAATTAAAATCTAAGATATTTTCTTTAATTTAATTAAGTTTAAACATCGGTTTAATTGTAGAATAGGAACCGCTGGGTTTTTTTTTCGCTCATTTCGCTTGGTACTCGCCCAAATTTTGGATGAAACTGATTGTTAGTCTTAATTGTATTTTTGGTCCTGAAATAAAATTATCATTTACTTTTTAAAGTGTTGAGAATCCCACCTTTATTCCAGGTTTTAATCGCTGGCGGCCATGTTGGTTTTTATTGTTTTTTCCTTGGACTAAAGATATTTTTTGTTTGGACTAAATATATTTTTTTCTTGGACTGAAGATATTTTTTACTGCTTTAACATTTTATTACACACAAAAAAACAAGCATAAAAGTAGAATTTTTTGTCAGGACAAAATGTACCATTTCACACCAAAATTGATTTCATCGAACATTTGGGTGAATACCGAACGAAATGGGCGAGAAAATCCAACGGCCCCTATAGTACAGTTGAACCTAAAATTCTTTATTTAAAAACACGAATTAACAGAAAAATTGGCTTATTTATTCAATCAGCAATAAACATCCTCGTCATAAATACAAAAAAGTTCAAATCTGTAAGAAAATAACTTCAAAGACATCTATAGACTTACTGGCGCATTTGAAGACATTTGTTGCCAAATTGTTTCCTGCCTTAAGAAAACTGTCCCATCAAAAATATAACATGTCGATGTGAAAATATATAGTTCGTTCTTTCTTCCTCTCTTTCACTTCCTCTCCCCCTTCCTCTCCCCCTCTCTCTCCCAATCTAATATACATTTACCAGATATATAATTTAAAAAAATAACTCAGAGTTTAGCTGAGACTTTCTTTTGTTTTCCTTTTTATTGCTGAATAAAATCTAATGTTAAAAAACAACAACATAATTTTGGAGCGAGGAGCGCGGAGCGATAAAACCACGCTCTTTAGTCCCAAATAGAGTTGCTCTCGCTGAATATAAAATGAGCCCTCCTCTCCTTCGCTCCAGCAAAAAGGAGCGTACTCCTGAAGCGCGCACCTTTTTGGATGGCTTCGTAAAGCCCTGTATATATATATATATATATATATATATATATATATATATATATATATATATATATATATATATATATATATATATATAATTATATAATTATATATATATATATAATTATATATATATATATATATATATATATATATATATATAATTATATAATTATATATATATATATATATATAATTATATAATTATATATATATATATATATATATATATATATATATATATATATATATATATATATATATATATATATATATATATATATGCATCGGTAAAAATAAATGGCATCAGCTGCAGTTCTTAACAACACATATAGATATATCTTTTGTAGTTGTTTTTGGTCCCCCGATTTTATAAATCGGGGGACTTATGTTTTGAGGCATGTCCGTCCGTCCGGATTTTTCTCCGCAGCCATCCATTGAATTTCTCTGAAATTTTGCATGAAGTTGTAACTTTGGTCAGGTGAGAAAGTGACATTCTCCGATTTTTGAAAAAAAATCTGGTTAGCCCCTAAGGGGGTCAGAAGGCACCGAAATGGCAAAAAATGACATTTTTTTTCCATCATAACTTTTTATACATCCATTTAATTTCTCTGAAACTTGGCCAAAACGTGGAGGTAATTGTTCCTAATAGAAAATAAGTACCGCTCACCTTGAAAAAAATCTGGTTCGCGCTCCCAGGGGGTCAAAAGCCCCCAAAATGGCAAAAATGACCCTTTTCTCCCATATGTTTGATATATCCATTCAATTTTTCTGAAACTTGGCCAAAATGTAGAGGCAATTATTCTGGATATAAAATGATCATCCTTGACCTCAGAAAACTTCTGGTTCGCGCCCCCAGGGGGTCAAAGGGGGGTCAAAAATGCCCCAAATTGCCCAAATTTATTGCATTTTACACTCGCCACATCGAGTCACATACAGAGGGGGACCACGCACGCGCGGCTTGTTATCTTTATTATGCTTTAATTACACATTAATTACAACAATAATAACAGTATTAAAACAAAGGATTTCTTGTTCAGCTTGTAGCGTTGACTCCACGTGTTATATTGTCTGTTCTATGTTCTATGTTGAATGTTAACCCCGCGACATCTGTGTTTCTTCCGAACATGGCGACTTTATAAAGGTAAAGATATCCATATCTCACGTTAAGCGTATTTTATTAACCAATTGCGAACGTGATTCGGATAATGAACAAAAAAACAAACCAAGGTGATGTGGATAGGGCAGCAGAAACAATTGCGATCTGTCTGATTCAGAAGACAATAATCGACAGTTGAATTCATTTTCAATCCAGTCAGGAAGAATTCGTTTAAATAAACACATATGGCAGCATACAATAATGAATGTGTTTTTTCTTTTTTGTTCATTCCTTCTTTTTCTCTTAATTTATACACCCACTCCTTCACGTTTCATGTATTCTCTCCATCACTCATTTCAGTTTTCATTTCAGTTTTTCTTTCTTCGTGTTTTCAGCCATTCTCTACCTCTCTCTTATCATTGCTTTTTACACTGAATAATTTAGCACTGTATCAGTTACAGTGCTTTTAGTTGCTTTCCTTATAGTTTGCCAATTTGTCTTCTAATTTCTCTTCCTCCACCACTCCCTTCCCCCTTTAAAAAGTTACTTGATTCGCTTATCATTCTAAAGAGATATCGATATGACCAGCGCCTTCGAAAGTCTACGCCCCCCCCCCCTCATGCATTATCCTCAAGGAGGTGATCAAAGTTAAACCATGATGCTCGTGACTCCCTCAATTTTAGGGAGTGTCGAAGGAATTTAAGTGATTTTCTTTGTTCAGATATTTGTGTATCAAAGCGTCTATAATCCCCACCTTAAACAAGCCTTGTGTCAAACTTGGTCGATCTAGAAGACACGTATCATTGTCATCTAAATTTTACATTTATCTTTATTCTTTCTATTTCGATATCACCTCTCTCTCTCTCTCTCTCTCGTTCTGTCTCTCTCTTTCTGTCTCTTTTTTTGTTTCTCTCACTTTCTCCCCCCTCTCCGATTTTTTCCCTAAAAAATGTTCTTCCTTTCTTTTTTTCTTTAACCTCATGTTCCGTATAAACAGGCCACGTCGCTCCGTTGATATAATAACCCCCTTTTCATCCCTTATTCATGATCTTACAGTCTTGTCATTCAAACTCACTCATCCTCACTCTTTTATATTTTGATTCTTGTTTATCCAATCACTTAAAGAACCGGAAGCGGAAATTCTTCACACTTTTGCAACAGGCAACCGAAATCCGAGACGTGACCAAATACTACTACTAATACTACTACTACTACTACTACTACTACTACTACTACTAATAATAATAATACAAAAAAGAACAAGCAAAAAAATTATTCCATTGTTCTAAACAGATATCTTTTCCTGGCTTTTCGTTCTATCCCTCTAAATAAAATTGACACGTTTAGAATCAGGAACTGAAAAGAAAAAGATGACAAACTCAAACATTTTAATGTGTAACTAATCCATGTTTGTTTGAACCGCCATGTTGATTTTCATCATTTACAATTCAACCTAACGAAACACAGCTCAAAATACCGTAATACAAAACGATGGGATGGCTCAAATAAGATATCCCATAGTCTAAAAGTCGACTCAATAGAAAGCAGTATGAATGGTTTTATTATAAAAATGCAATGCAATTAATTCATCTGTAGAAATTCAAAACAAATCGTTGCATTGTAAATAATTAATCTATGGAGGAACTCGTTCAACTTTAGAATAAAACAGTGATGACATTATTTAAATCGATTTTCAAAGCAAAGCAAGATAACAATTAATCCTTTTTGTTTACTGTAGCTGGAGAGCGCCAACGCCCGACAGTCACTCTCTACCCATGACCAGCCGACTTGACGAATCAACAGTAAAACTGTAATGAATAAGTTGAATGAAGAGTGAGTATCAGACGTTTGAATATTCTTGAAGAAGCTTTATTCTACCAAGATCTACACAGGAATCGAGTCTCTGAAAGAATAATGTCTGCCCAGAGAAAATGAACAATGGGAAGTAATTCATTTCCGAAAAGCATAAAAGGGGATTGAAGAGATTTTTCTTTTTCATCACAAAAACCTTTCCTTCAAAGTGTCCCGCTAATTTACAAATGCAATCCATATTCTAATGACGCCGAGTGATCTCCCCTGATTTAGCGGTGAGGCGAATTTTACCAAATATCTTCACAACAAAAAAATTAACTTTTCTGAAATATTCACAATAGCTGCCCGTTGCCCGGGAGAAATGTAAAATAATGTATTAAAGAGTGTAAACAGCCGGCTGAACGCAAATAGGTCACATTTCGGAATTGTTGCAGGGTGAAAGGAGGAAGAAAGGAATGTTGGAAAGAGGGAGACCGGGTTGTAGGAGTGTTCCTGTCCATACCATGGTACCGGTATTTACTCAGAATTTTTCTTTTGGATTTAACACCCGCTCTATCTTAAATTAAAGAGGCCTACAGAGCCCTATTAAATTCAATTCCCTCACGATTATAGTTGTTCATAAATTCCATTGTTTTAGCGAGGACGGAAAAAATGGAAAAAGAAAGAAAAAAGAAAAAAGAAAAAAGAAAAAAGAAAAATGAATCTGCCTTCTGAGCACTACTGAAACACACAAATATAATTAAGGAGGTCTGCCTTGCAGTAGTAAATCATGTTTGTTTGAAGAAAAATGATTATATTCATAGTATGTAAAGTACTACATATTACAGTATTTTAAAAAAAAATACTACATGGTAACGTTGAATATAAAAAATCTGGCCATAGTTCTCCCTCCCCTCTCCTCCCCTCTCTAGATGGCGGAAGTATAACAGAGTTAAAAAGAAAAAAATATCGCGTGAGACGACTGGGATCGAACCATAAAACTCTCGGCCTTGAGACCACTAACGCGAGTATAAAATTTATGCAAAATTAGGTTATATAAACCAAGACAGCCGGTAGCTGGCATGTGTTATAATTTATGATACGCCATAATGCAACTAAATCTAGGGGCTACTATTCGCATGTTTTGGGTCATTTCTATACCAAGAAATCAATGTTTTTTCTCATTTTTGGATATCATGCGTGTGAAAGGAGTAGGATTCAGGAAATGTCAACTTTATGGATTTGTGTTGAGTATCTTGGCGTATATGAACTTAATTCGGAAGTCGAGTCGCTGAAGAAATTGTAGCCACCATGTTGAGTAAAACCTGGATTACAATTCGTACTCATTGTTTTTATATACAAATGGAGCGGTTCTTTGGATACAGGAACATTTTATAACTATCTTGGCGGTAGGCCAAAACAATTGTATGCTAGTAATAAAAAAAATAGATTTTTAAATTATATATATATATATATATATATACTTTTAACAAATCTTTCAAAAACTTTATTGAAAACGATAAGAAATGAATTGAATACTACCCCATTATTCCCACATTATATGGCCTCCCCGAAACTCATAACACGGGCATCCCTATGCGAATTGGTAGCACCACACATAAGATCGCACAAGCCATAGCCAACATTCTAACCCCACTTATGGGACCCATCAGCACTTCCCATATAAAAAATCTCGAGAGACTTATTGAACAAAATAAAAAACATTAATGTACAAAACAAAACTATACACAGCTTAGACGTAATATCTTTATACACTAGTATCCACATTAAAAATGTTCTAATTCACTCCATATGCACCTAAAAAGATCAACATCAACTTACCGTTTTCTCCCAATACTTTAATAAGGATAATTAGACTTATCACTGACATGAAGTATTTTGAATTTAACAATAATTTCTACAAGCAAAAGTTCGGACTCTTTATGGGCAATACTCTGAGTGGAGTATTAGCCTGTCTATTCTTAGAATTTCTAGAATCTGGCTCATTCAAATTCAGATTACCTCTAAACACTGAATACTTTAGATATATTACCGACATTCTAATTTTTCTACCCGAAGACACACCCATTGAAAATCTCAAAAACAAATTAAACACAGTCGAACCCTCCATAAAGTTTACCTAGGAAAATAACCCGATACCATTTCTAGACACAATTATAATAAAATCCAACAATAATCCATCCTTTAAAGTGCATCGCAAAACCACTCACAAAAATAACCACACACATTTTTATTCACACCATAACAACAAAATAAAACAGACATGATAATCGTTTTTTTCCTACGTTCTTTCAGAATCTATAGTCCACAATATCTAGACGAAGAATTCAAATACATCACAAATTCATTGAAAACATTGCAATACCCCACATATTTCATATTAAATGCAAAGAAAAAGACCTACAAATATTTTCCAAAAACAATAAGCAAAAATATCATACCCTGGACACTATTCTCATAAACAGACATTTTCTCTTAGCTACCCATGCAAATAATGGAACAATTTGCAACACTCTAAATAAACAAGGAATTCCGGCAATACAAACTCCATCACAAACTATAAAACAAACATTAAAAACAACAAAACATATTTTTAAACCCACATCCAATGCAGGTATATATACTATCCAATGCAGTAATTGTCATCAGATATACGTAGGGGAAACTCAACGAAAACTAAAAAAAGAGATATAAAAAAACAATTCTCTGAACGCACTTTTCACACATGCATTACAGTATGATCATTCTTTTTACTTTGATCAGGCTAGACTCAATAAATTCATTTTAAATAAATCTCGGTAAAGACTTCTTGAATCAGCATTCATTATAAACTCTAACAAAATTAAACAACGTGATGGCTTCTACAATTTATCTCCTTAAATCAGCAAACTTATTCTATCCGAACAGAACTTGAATTTAGATCCAGGTTAGCTATTTTACACTGCACTCCCAACAAAACTTTACAACTAACATCGATAATAAAATAAATAATAAAAATAAAATTAAAATAAATAAATAAAAACACCTATTTCATTTCATAAACATTTTACGCATTTAAAATTCCAACGGCTATGTTTTGTTCGAAAAAAAAACCCATTCCTTTCACGTCATATGTCGCACCACATTTTTTAAATTCAAACGACTATTTCTTCAACTCAATCACCCGAGGAAGTCTTGAAATAAATAATATTTTTGGTTTTCCTTTTTCCATTTTCCATATATATATATTAATTATTAATATATTATTTTCCCCCTCCCTCCCACACCATTTCCTTATACGACCTTAATATTTAACCCGCCCTCTCTCCTGCTACGACAACCGTCTATATGACTTTAATAAACATGATGAACGTCCCACCTCCCTTATGGGTTTAAGTCTCTAATCGCTACTAGTATTTGCCCACACACCTTCCAGGGTTAACTTAATTTTTCCCACTGCTACCATATATTTGAGCTCATATTTTATATTTTTATAAGCGGCCTTTTGAACTAAATTTCTCTTACTGCTACTTTACGTCACAAACAGTCAAAACTTTTCAAATATTTGTACTTGTGTGTTATTTCTTCACACCAAT